>JABWIB010004333.1:5216-38367 GCA_016617825.1 Platyplectrum ornatum
TATATACAGTATATTTGGGAAGTGTTTGTTGTATTCTCATTCTGCCTACCTTTATTTTTGATGTTTTAGTAGATGTTGTATTATTCTTGGAATAATAGATAGAGTGCAGGTATGTTTCTCAATATACAGTTTTTGCATAGATTACGGGAATCAAACTCAGCAGTATTGAATTGGAAACGACAGGGAATTCAAGGGATGGTTGATAAAGTACAAAACCAGATGATGCACAACAATATACTATGTATTGTATTATACCTTGTTTTATTTAAATCAAACGGTATAGAGTGTATAGACTGTAAAAGCTATGAAGTTACAGTTTAAATATAATGTAGAAACTGCATTGTTTTATTACTTANTTTTTCATAAACAGATAAACATTTCGGTATTACTGCAATACTTTTATCTTGCTGTCCACTTAAATACATTTCTATTTTTACAGTTATTTTTAGATACTGAATACACAACATATTTCAATTTGCAGTGATATTTAAGATGTTGGCTCTCATTTACCACTACTGCAAACCATTGTTAGAGTGCTACAGAAAATGCTTTATTAATAAAGTGGAAATAAGGCACACATTTAGAGGTGAATTTTCCTTCAAAGNACATTTCCAGGGAGTTCTCTTGCATTGAAATGGTGTTAATTTGTATGAAGCTTTCTGTTTCTATGGCTACTGATGTTGCACACTACAAGGAAATGAAGGAGAGTGGCAGTTTTGCAATCAAGTGGACCTTAAACCAAAGACTGGGAAATATCAAAGGCAAGGGTCTCACAGGTCTCCTCTACAAATGTTTCTCTTTAGGATCCCGCTGGGAATGCAAACAGAAACAGTTGCTCAACAAATCTCTTCATATTCAGTGTGGCAATCACACAGTACTACAGGACTGTGAACAGCAAGATGACTTGAAAGTAGCTTTCAGTTCCATGCCCTCAGAAACTGTTATCACCATCAGTGTCCTTTCCTGTCAAAGATGCATTCATTCTACCCAAAATAATTTACAGTATAGAAGACTCACATGCATACACACATTAAAGACCTTATTTACAAATTTTCTTGTGTAGCATTAGCTAAGTGGAAGCATTTTATGGAAAACCCTTTATGTGTTGAACGATGCTCATTGCAAATGATGAACAGTACTAAATAGCCACTGTGTTTGGCTTTCTAGTATTTAAAATATTAGGCTCATGCCATGCGCCTGTAATAGGGTGTTTACTGTTTCCCTGTAAATTGTTCCCCAGTGATTGTCATACTGTCATGCATTAAAGTACATATGTGAGTGTTATAAAACATAAGATCACATTCTTGTAAACGCAATGAAAGAAGGCACAGCCTTGTCATTACTATACAATACATTGTCTTAATCGCTGCTATACAATACATACANCATTCAAGTGACTGCCATACAATACCAGATCTAGATCTTTTGCGTGTTTTCCATGAATCACCCTGCCACTCCCCTCTTTCGTGTACAGATCCCTACCTTAAATTCCCTGAACATATCTGCTTCCTGACTCCACCAACTGCCTATTCATTGCGGGGGTTAGGGATCCTGGAAAAAACAAATGCATTACTCATCTATCTCTGGCCATACAGAACTCCATACTCCTCAAGATCTTATTATAACATCCACGATTTAGGGGATTTACTCAGGATTCTTGCGTAACTGCCCTAGAGATCCAGTTCGATATTCTAATCGCAGCAACACCATATACATATCACCCTGGTCACCAGTATACAATAAAGACCAGGGCTCGAAGTGGGGGGGTATACAGGGGTTGACATACCGACACTTCACCCACTGTTGTAATGGAAACATTTCAAATCTCTATTGACTTCCATTATTTCCTTTGTTTCCATACCGCCACTTCTGAATTTTCACTTCGACCACTGATACAGACTATCCTAGTCACTTCCATACACAAATTGCCAATCATTTTACTCCAGTCACCATTAAACAATACATACTGTATAATGTTACATGCCAACACGCTGACCTTGTGTTAGCTAGTGTTGTGGTCCTCCAAGCAGCGTAACTGTATACAAACAACTCCATGTGTGAGTGTGATGCTTCTTTTCAGCGTGTAAAAGCCAAGCAAGGACAGGTATGTAATGGTTGCCAGCCAATGGATAGTTTGCATCATCTATTAGTATCAGCTCTTATGACAATAATATGTGCAGTGATCACTACTCCACAACAGTGATGTTGCCAATAGACTTTTTGTGCAAACGTCATGCAATCTCTCCTTGGATTTTCTAAATTATTACCTGGTTCTTTTTTTAAAACTTGGATAGCATATGGCTTTGCTCCACTCCAAGCTATCACTTCTTGTATGAGACCAAGACCTTTTAATCAAGTCTTAGCTGATTTTGGCCTACCCGAGATGGAGCAGTATAGCTACCAGCAACTTACACACAGGTGGCAAACCACCAGTGTGAGGGCTTATTTTTGTATAAAGCATTCTATTTGAGATCCCAATTGGCATAGAAATGTAACATAAATATTGTATTGTCTGACTTACAATGGGAATAGGCTTTTGACTTATCTATACCCCTTGGAAAAATCCTTAACAAATCGCTTTGTTTAAAATCATTTTGTTANCTGCTAAAACACGTGTGCCATATTCCACTACAACCTCATCTCCATTACTAAAGTGCTTTATTTAGACTACGGTATTTTAGACTACTATATTTCACAGGCTCCTAAATGAAACTTCATTGGCTCCTCTATTGGATTCTTCATAAAGCTTGTTGAAAGCTGTAAAATTATTGTTATTGTTAGGCCCCACATAGTGATTTTTGTGATGACATTATGGAAAGCATAGTAGTTCCTGACTTGACTGCTTAAGGANTCCTGTCTCCTTCCCATTCCTCTTTTACGTTTTTGGTCCCCTTCAATCCTCATTCAATCAAAAGCTAATGGTTAAAAATATTTATTAAATATTTATTAAGCAAAATAAAAGACTTGCTACTGGTACTTGCAGTAAAACCAATGTCTCTATTTTGTAGTGCTGCAAAACGAAACCAATCTATAGAAACATTAGAGCAGTCAAAGAATGACTGGCACAGCCAGTAAGAGTTCTTTTACAAAAATGATGTAATTAGATGTTTGTATGCCAGATATTAGTCACTCAATTCACTNACCACGTTTGATCTGATGAATATTTCATAAGGCAGATAGCTATTTTGTTTTAGAGTGGTACCGTATTGCTTTTTCTTAGCTCTTATAACTGGCTGAATTGTATAGTAAGCACAGAACTTCACAAGGCGGTGTGTGTTGGGGCTAGACAAAATTGACCATGTTTGTCCAGGCTGAAGCGTAGGCTGACTGTTGGCTTAAAAATCTATTATTTGTGTGCTGAGAGATTGTGAGGTGAATAGATAAAGCAGTTTTATCATATTCTATATTATATTCTAATATCACAAAAGCCCTATAATTTTTCCACCAGCCAATAAAAGTTACCCATATGGATTCCTGTTGACAAAACTTCAAAAATCTCTACTCATCAAGTGCACTGCCCAGTAAATNTAATTGACTTTAAACTCTTGGTAATACCATTCATCAACCATTAATACTTCCCATAACTATCCAAACTTTTAAGCACTCCCTCAAAACACAAACATGCTTATCAAATTCCTCTACTTCATATCCGTCATATACCCTATTTGCAACCTCTTTGCTATCCAAATTCCACCTTTTTCTACATGATTAACACAAACTTACACATACACTTTTAAATACTAAAGTACTACTAAAAATGATATTAACACTGCTGTGTGACTGGATCACACAAATTACAGAGCACATTTATCAGTCTGGTTTATTGTATGATATATATAGCACTTTCCTGTTATATCATACTCAATGTGATAAAGATTGTAAGCTGTCAAGCTTACCCACCCAGTAATTAGTTTATCTACAAAAAAAAATAGAGCATACCAGGGGCGAATGTAGGATTTTTGAAGGGGGGTTTCCAAATATATATATATATTATAGGATAGATTTGTGTCCATGGGTGGGACTATATAATGTATATGTAGTGCCAGTCTCTCACGTAAGGATCTAGNTGTTTTGCCCACATACATCAGTTTGGATGGGCAAATAATAATATATATGACGAACTTGCCGGTATAGGTGGTCACATGATTAATGTTATGTGTGCAGCCAGAAGTTGGATTGATGGAAGATGGGCCTGTCAGCTGGTGAAATGGTAACATCCTGGTGGTCTGGTGAGAAATGTCACTCTTTGTGTGGCTTTGGGACTGGTGATCTGGTTTTTGACCAGGATATCTCTGAGGTTCCTCGCTCTCCTGTGTCCACAAAGTAATCATCGGTTAGTGAAGGGTTGTATGGTTTGGTCAGAAGTTATGACCGTACAAAGTAATCTGGCTACCCGTTTGATGAAAAAACTGATCCAAGGGTTTTTAGTATTGTGTGTTTAGTTTTAGATTTGAGTAGTTCACTTCTTCCAAGAAGTTGACTCTTGGTCTTTTGCAGGAGCTTGTTTGGGTACCCCCTAGTCCGGAAGCGTGCTATCATTTCATCCATATGTCGGTCAGCTAAGAGAGGGTTACTGTTTATCCTCTTGACCCGTAGGAGTTGGGAATATGGAAGTCCATTTATCAGTGAGGGAGGGTGATGACTCTTGGCCTATAACAAATTGTTTTTATCTGTTGGTTTCTTTTACAATGTAGTGGTAAAGCCTGTGCCATACCTTATGATGCGCACATCCAGGTAATGTATCTGGGTTTGGCTGACTTCAAAGGTGAATTTAATCGTTGGGTCGTGTGTGTTGACTTGTTCCATCATTAGTTTGAAGTCTGATTCAGAGCCACCCCAGAGGAGAATCACATCATCTATATACCTCTTATAAAAGAGGATGTGGTGTTTCCAGGCCTGGTTTTTAATGAAAAGTCTGTCTTCAATATCGAACTTATAGGCATTAGCATATGTGGGACCTACGTTAGCGTCAATGGCACAGCCTTGTTTTTGTAAATAAAAACAAAGATGAAGTAATTGCACTCAGAATAAGTTCTAGAAGGGCTAATACAAAGTCTTTAGGGGGATCTAAAGTCGTACGAGTACNTAAGTCTGCCAATGGCTCGTAGCCCCTGCTGGTGAGTGATGTTGGTATATAATGAAACAACGTCAATGGTGCAGAGTAGTAGTTGGTCAGGCAGAGCTGGCATTGCTTGCAGACATTGAAGCAGGTGTGTGGTGTCTTTCTTTAGTTTGTATTAGAGGTTGCAGGAAGTAATCCAGAAATTAAGAAAGTGGTTGGAATAAGTAGCCCCTGGCCGATATTATTGGTTTGCCTGGGGGTTGGATAGACTTTTGTGGATCTTTGGACACCAAGTTNACTCCATTCCAAGAACTGAACTACTCAAATTTAAAAAACATACGGACAATACCAAAACGTCAGCCCAAAAAGGCACCAGGAAGCGAGCGACTAGTGGGCGTACCAGGGTTCTCAGACTTTGTGGAAAGGGATGGTATTATAGAAAAGGCTAGGTAGATACTCAATGAGGGCCACGTACCAAAATTTGTTGATAGCAGCCGCCATGGAAGGCACATGGGATCACAGTACATTTCCAATCTTTAGAGATTTGGAGTTTAGCAGTGTCACAAATGTGGAGGACCAGCTTATGCATGGGTTTTGCAAAAGCACCGAGGGCATGGTAAAGTAAAAAAANCAGGGGTGATTTCCAACCCACTGTCCCAGGACTTGAGAGATCAGAGCCTGGATCTCATCTCAGAAACCCGAATTCAAGGGGCAGTCCCACCAAATGTGAAAATACGAGCCCTTTGGCCACAGAGATGCCAACATGTGTCAGGACAGTGGGGGCAACTATTTCTACCATATAGGAATAGCCCCTTTATTCAGAAGGTCTGGATAGAAACACCATTAACAACCTGAGGACTCTTTTAATTGAAAGCAAAACATTTAAATAAGTTAATAAATTAATAATAAGTTTACATTTATGTACAGTTGCTAGTTGGCATGCATTGCGAAAGATGACTAAATACATATTGCATNAATATCTTAGGCACCTCTTATTATACATTAAAAGTTTGAGTGATAGCCAAATCACACTGAACACTGGTTACACAAATCTTCACTTTAATGGTTTTCAANTGGTCAGGAAAACTGATCCTGTTCTGTAAACATCCCAAACATTATGACATCCTGTCAGATTATGAAAACATACTAATTTTCTTGGTTTTAATTATTTTGTTCTGTGGATGCATGCAAGATAGGAAGGATTGAAAACAATGTATTGATTCCGCTGTGTTCTGGCTTAGAATCTTTAAAGAAANTGATCAATATTTCATTTTAGTTGTTTTCGTAGAACTAAAACGCCATTCTGACAGAGTGGGAGGGTATGAGTACTTCCATGCTTTTCCTTTACCAGCTTTGCAGTAAACACAAATAATTACATATCACTACTTCTCCAGAATGTCTGGAACATTTTATTAGTACCTGGTCTAAGGGGAGATTATTTGTATCTCCTCACTCCCATGGAGTGAACGTCTGCAGTACTAAAAGACTGAAAACATTAAGTTGATGAGATTCTATAAGTGATAAGAAGATTAGGCGATACTACAGTACTGTGTGATAATAGGATTCTATTTGTGAAACATTTTCTGATATTCTTGATAACTGCTTATCATGCTAAAAATGTTGAACAGTAAATGTGACACTATTATTATCTGATTCACTATATCATTGTTCTTGCAATTTGCTTGTGGTGAACAAATTAAAGGAAGGTCATAACAAAAGTAAAATATTATGCATTTGCCCCTAAATGTTACAAAATAGTACCACATTACTCTTTTATGAAAGGTCTGAGAGTGGCAGTAATTCATTAATGCTGTTAATATGTGACCACAAACAAATAATTTAGTGAAGAAATAATAAATATATTTATTTAAGTGTTTTTTAAGAATCTAGCACCTAATACACACCTAGTAATGCAAGGGGATTTACACAAGCCAACTAACAATAGATCTGCACATGCGTGAACCATTACTATTGCTAAACTACTATTTTCAAACATACTGCTGTACATTTGACACACTCTAGGTGGGAATATGCATGCAAACAGACATGGTAGGGGCACCCGTTGTAATGCTTCTCATAAATTAGAAATTCCTGAATATTACATATTATAAGAAAAGTAGCAAAATTAAAATTGCACCTTTAAACTACGTTATACCTTTTTATTATAATACCATATTCCCTGCCTAAATATATTTACATGTAGCTAGTTAAAAGTGGATATAATGAAAAAGTCTACTCCTTTTATGTGTCTAGACTCCAGCCGCACAAAATTCACCACTTATATGTCTCTCACCATCCTTCCTCTCTGTATATCTCCAGCTTTTCAATTTTCCTCCTTGTTATTTCTGTAGCCCAGGGGTTCTCAAACTATTTTGTTCTGGGACCCCATTTAACCAAAATTTTTTTTACACAACCCCCAGCAAGTTACCGCCAAACAATACNCCCATATATTTATAAATCGCATCACTTTTTACCAAAATCTGCTGATCAGATTATCATTTTAAACAGCTGTACGTATATGTTTTGTACCACACTATATAGGTTCATGAGGTCATGACAACTGGCAATCCTATGTGACAAATTAATGTGAAGTTGGAACTGGATCAGATCAGTGCAGCTGTCTAGTTGCCAATCACATGCTTCATGCATGTATCACAGTGGCATCTCCGGTCCCATAGTGCTGGGCCTGCAGTGGACAATGGTCTCTCTGAAGAAGTTGGGACCCCATCCAAATGAGGGTGAGACCCACAGTTTCAGAACCGTG
This sequence comes from Platyplectrum ornatum, assembly GCA_016617825.1. Lineage (NCBI taxonomy): Eukaryota > Metazoa > Chordata > Amphibia > Anura > Limnodynastidae > Platyplectrum > Platyplectrum ornatum. The sequence goes on from JABWIB010004333.1 coordinate 13,043, forward strand.
GCTCTAGCCTTTCTTCTTATATGTCTTCAGTCTCTTGTTCTCTCTCCCTCCATTTGTTCTTTTTCCAATCTTTCCTTCTAAGCCCCTTTGCTATGTCTCCACCATTCCCTTCTCCAACTTTTTATGTCTCCAGTCATCCCTTATTCCCTTGTATGTCTCCAGCCTTCCCATTTCCTACCTTGTTATGTTGTCAGATTTCTCTTCTCCCTCTTATCTACGTTTGCAGCCTTTTCTTCTCCCTCTTGTATGACTTCAGCCCCTTCTTCTCCCCTTGTTGTCTTTTCAGCATTTTCTTCTTCTTTACCCTTTGTTATGTCTCCAGCCTTCCCTTCTTGGATGTTTCCAGCCTTCCCTTCTTCCCCCTTGTATGTCACCAGCTTTCATTTATTTACTCATCTTTTTTGTTTCAGAATTTCTCTTCTCTGTGCTCTTCTCTGTTTAGTGAATGGTGCCAGTGTTACTATCAATGAATGCGAGGGAGCTGTGGAAAAGAAGCTGTATGCTTAAAGGCTGAAACAGTGTTTGACTGACCCACTGCTGTTANTAATGCACTGAACCACTATGTCTGGGTCATGGCTGCTCTCCTGGCATGCAGCTCATNATTACCTTAAGCAGTGCAGCCACGGTTTAACACATGGTTACATGATTTAAACAGTATTAATTAATTTTTTTTACTTTAAAATTTACTAAGGTGGGTGATGGAGTGAAGGTTTTATCACCCTCTTTAAAGTTGTCAGTTGGCGTGGTCCNTAGTTATGCCCCTGCCACAATGTATTTTACTCAGGACTATGATTTTATTTTTGTAAGTTTCCTTATCAAGGCATTTGGAAATCATGGAANTACAGAAGTCTTGATCAGTATGCCTAGAGGTAATGCCTTTACTGTATGTCCTGGTCTCCATCAGAAGGTGTAGGAAGTGTNATTTGTCTACTGTCTTGGTTGATTAGAATGTAGTCATGTTGCCTATTTCTTAACACTTTTCATGTTAGAAAATTATGTTCACACTCTGCAACCAATAAAAAAAACACTATTAGTGGAACTTTATTAGGGATGTGTGTCAGTGTAAGTTCTCTGGATTTTGAAAAGTCCAGATTTTTAAAACCCTATTTAATNAATGGGTAAGTATGCCAAAATATCTCTCCCGATGGAGGTATTTGTTCTTATGCCAGGAGGAAATGCATCTTCAAGGGGGAGGGTTAGTGTTAGGCTACTAGGCAAGAGATCTTTGGGGGACAACAGAGCAGGATATCTGCATAGTCAGTTTTCAACATACTACTACTCCATTCAATGAAAATAATAATAACAATAAAATAATGAAAATAATAATAACAATACTTAAAATAAAGTGACATAAATTTATGTAACTTAAATATTTCGAATACTGTAATACAGACACTATTTTCCAAATGGTAAATGCATGCCTACCATACATTAACACTTTTTATACCAATTTTTACTGAACAGACACATCAAGCATTCTTATGGATTTGTAAGGTATTTTTAGGAAAGTATAATGTTTCCTGTGGATTTTTTTAAATTGAATGGCAACAATTGCAGTTTAGAGTTGTGAATGTGGTATAAAAAGAATATAAAACTGACATTGAAAAATAATGAATTAATAAAATTTATTTCTGTTACATATTTGAAAATACTTCACTGTACTATTTTTGTATGTTTTGAGCAAATAATAATTCTCAGTGTTGCCTAGAGACATATTTTTTTCTTTAAGTCACCTTGCTTTTAGTAGCAATATTAAGGTATAAAAGAATACATAATTAAACAGAAATGTTTTCCCAAAAAAGACACATTTAGTTGTATGAGTAAGACATTGGCATTACAAATCCTANATTTGTATGGTTATTTTCACGACTACTACTACAGCTACCCATAAAAAGAAAAATAACAGTACAATAGATGTACTAGTACAAATGTTACAGACATAAGGAACCAGAGTGTGAAAGAGGACACTTATTTTATTCTACCCACTGTTGATTAAANGGGTTGGAGCTGTAAATATTAAGATTTGGGGAGGGTGTGTATTATAGAAGAGGAATGCTAGGGTTAGGCTGCACAAAGATTGGGCCTTAAACCTGCAATAATTGTAGAGTTAAGCATAACATTATATATTGTTTGTATAATTGTATGCTGAGTTCGATGTGGACATTTAAAAGTGGTGGTATGGAAACAAATCAAATAATAGAAGTAAATTGAGATTTAGAGTTCAATTAAATCAGTGGAAGAAGTGATGGTATGCATACCACCGTATACACCATTTCAACCCCTGATTATACCCCTGAAAGTCAGGCTGTTGCCTAGGGCGGCCGGCCGGGGGTGGCCGGCAGCCAGGCAGGGGTGGGGTAAAATTAATTATATAAAAAAAAGTGTTAATTCAATACCGGGAGGGCTGACGGGGCCACTCCGCCGCCCTCCGCAGTGGTTTTGAAGCGGCGTGACGTCATCACATCGCGGCCCTGCTCTGAGGTATGTGAATGGTGAGTAAACATACTTAAATGCATTAAAATAACAAGAGTAACATAATATGTTAATCTTACTTTATAAATTTTTAAAACAATTATTACATACTGTGTATTTAATATACAGAAATATGGATATTGATTAAACTACAGCTCTTGCTAATAAAAGATAATGAAATGTATCAATATTAATCTAGCAATCATGTATTTGTATATCTCTTATAATTAATGGTAAATGTCCACGCTCTATTATGCACCTAGTTGATTTAACATGATGGAAACAGCATGTTTATTAAAGTCCAGAGGATAGAACAATTGAGCAGAGAGTATTTGTATTGATTTGTATCTCATTATAGGTTACAGTGGAAAAGTCTGAATGTCTTTAATAACAGGACAGAAAGTCTGACAGTAAACCATTTTACAAATCCAGGATTTTAATTGTAACGTAATATGAAGACATATACAAGTAAAACAAAGTCCACGTTGAAATTCTTATCATGGGGTTTCACATGATATGTAAAATATAACTTTGTTTTAATAAAAAAAAATGTATATTTTCAGAATTAAAATATTATTCTCAAAAAGTCAAATGTGAAAAGTAAAAAAAAATGATTATAATCCTATTAGTAAATTTGCAGTGTCGAACACTTCGATTGAATTTCAGTAAAATGCCATCTGTTCCAATGACAATAACTCTCTTTCATTTATACTTTTCATTAACTTGTATATACACATTTCTATTGGTCCAGCGTGGAGAAAACTCAAGACTAAGAAAAGTTATTTTGTTTGTCTCTTTACTGTACACCCAATTCATTTATTGATGGTCAACAGATATATTGTATTTCAATATTATCTATTGCACCATGGTCTTTACTTATATATAGATATAGGGCTCCATTTATTAAAAATATCGCTGGGGGCGATATGTCATTCGTCCAGGCTCGCAGCACCTCGCTGCGAGCCTGGCAACATCGCCCCCAGTATTTACTGAGACTTACCTGTCTCTCGGTGTCCCTCGATGTCCCTCGATGAGCCTCGGGATTCCTGGAACCAGCGATGTTTCTTCGGGCGCATGGGCAGTATATCAGCGCTGGGACTTAGAAAATGTCTAAGTCCCAGCATAGGTATACTGCGCATGCGCCGGGACCCGGAGAACATCGCTGGCTCCAGGACTCCCACGGCTCATCTGAAAGGTGAGTAACCTTCATTTTTTTTATTTTATTTTACTTTTTTTTTCTACTTTTTTACAGTGTCCCTGCAGTCTCCCCATATGTCTCTCCCTTTTCCTCCCTCTATTAAATGGAGCCCATAGTCTGCATTCCAGAGAACAGGGGGAGCTCCCGCTGGGTATCTCCAGTGCAATTAGTCAGTCTAAAGTCATTTATGCTTTGAGAAAATATAAAGGGGTATAAGAGGGTGTTTGGGCTCCTTTCACACTTTTCTCCTCTAATATCTAATAGTACGGCAAATATGCTAAATAATCATTTAACAACTAAATATATTAATATTTATAAGCAACTCACAAAGGTAGTTTCTCATCCAATTCAGGAGATATTATTCCTTATATGCTCCCAATTCTTAGTAACCATGATATTTAAATCCCATACTTATGTTACTCAATAATGATGGTCCACAAGATATAAAACTCAGGATAAAGCATTTTGTATTTACATGTTGAACAGGACAGGAAGAGGGTGTTCCCCAGACCTCATTACAATGCAGTGCAAGTCTTTGTATATGTGTATGGGGGAAGGGGAAGGTGTGATACAGGAAGTATGCGTGTCTGTGAAATGGAAATCCTAAACTATATCTACAAACATTTACACACAAAACAATTTCTACAACTTTGTTTATTATATGATGCCGNGAGTAGCGGCATCAAAAAGGGTCAGGGCTTGGGCAGGAAGGGGGGTGTTGGGTGTGCCAGGGTCGGAGTCGGGGTGCGTTGGGGTCGGGCGGGTCTGGGCGGGGCTTATGTGAATTGAGGGAGGGGGGGGAAATTTGCTTATAATTGCCTCCCAGGCTAAAGGTTGCCAGCAACCCCTTTTTTATACTACTCCCATGACAGACATAGGAAAGTTGTTGATACTTATACACAACTTTGTTTTGTCATTCACACGTGAGCATAGTTGCTCAGAAACTACTTCTCAGATGTTGTGATGATTGGGTACGTCATATCCAGCAGACACTAATGGACACTAGCCCACTCTGCCAACCGTTGATTGACCAAGGAGCTCCTGACTGGAGTGCGGGGCAATTACAGTTGAGGCTCCGCAAAGCCTATGGCCACAGGCAAGACTCCCAACAACTCTGCAAAATTAACAATCTTGTATTGTTCTTGGAGACAACTTTACAGATATTGTACCAGATCCAGGTGTCCAGGCAAAACGGAACTGCCCTGTCATTTCCCTCTTTTGATCCCAGAAACCCAGGCAATACTGTTTAATTAAAATATAATGCTCACCAACCTAGTGTAATTTAGGTGTGTGGGGAGGGGGCAGGATGGCCCATCTGACAAATCTCCTAACAAACAAGACATCATTCTGTACATGTGTGCTGCTATAATATTCACGGGAGATGGAAGATGTAGGATAGAGACCAGGATCTGATCCATTTTTCTCAAGTGACTGATTCAGTACAGTTTATAGCTGTATCTAAAGGTCCAGGATATGCTTCTGTCCTCAGGTCTATGGTAAGACCCTTTGTCACCATTGTGGTNATTACATTCTGACTAGCTGGTAGATCTTATGTAGTATTTGAATGACTCCATTGGTTGCCCATACACAGGTGGGGACTGCCCAATTTGTTGTTGAGTCACAGCATCATATTGAATATTCCCATTCTGCGAGTTTTAACACATTTTGAATATGCAATAGTGTTTAATTTNATGTAATCAATTATTAGTAATATTATTTGTATTCCCATATGGACAGATGGATAGTTATCGCAAGAGAGTATTTTTTATTCTTATATTTAAAGATTCAACTTTTATTCTGAAATAGCATCCTGCAAAATATGGTTNTAGAGTTGCATACACTGCTGAAAATAGATCAAATCTGCTTTTTTGTGGAGGAATGATTGCTACAAAAGCAGTTTATTTTTATTTCTACTTCTGATATACATAGAAAATAAAAAATAAAAAATAACAGTAACAATAGTAAAATAGTAGTCTTGTAATAATAGATATTTTTGTTGATTACATTTCACATAAACCTTTATTTGATGTAGTATATNACAAATGCATTGATAATCCACAATGTAACATGTTTAAATGTAATTCTCTCTTTTGATTCATTTTTCCATTTTTGCCCTGTCAAGCAAATTACCCTTAATGATATTCGTAAGGCCACGACACCCATGTTTCCTCTTTGTCATTTTTCTTTATGCAGTGTGGAAAGATAATACAAGAAGCACCACTTATCTCCAATTGAGAGGAGAGACAAGTTGCTAATCCCTTAATAAATGCCACATCAGCATGCTCATTGGCAAGCAGCGCAGGGGGATCTTCAGACACATGTAAAATCAGCCCTTGCTTGCCAAGGGCACTTCTGTTTATTTTCCATTCCAGATGGTCAAGTTTGGTCATTTACTTCACAATACTCTGTAGTGTTACATCTGCATGCACATTGCCTGGAATGGATGAAAATACAAGAGGAAAACTGAAGTTTGTATGGATACTGTAAACATAGTGCATGTGGTTATTTGTTATAGATTTTGCATTTCCAGAATTTGAATAACATTTACCAGCACTTATTAATTCCAAACTTATTTGCATTTCAAATCTTTAACAGCTATTTTAGTGTTCAGTAAATTGTATTTGCATGAATGTTATATACTTCAATAGCTCCTAGCAAACTGAAAAGCTTAATTTTAACAATGTAGAGAAAATGTCACCTTTTATAGAATTATAATTCTACTTATGGCTACACATTTTTCAATCACAATCTTGTTATGGTTAGGCCCAGGTTTGCCTTTGTATGTGTACTGAGCCAAACAAACATGAGCTCTGCAGTTATTTATGCGTGTACACTTCTTGGGGCCAATCAGTCCAGTCCCTGTTCCCTGATCAGTCATCATCTCTACGGCTTGATCAACCAAAAAGCTAATAATACTTATAGGGCTTGGAGGTGTTGCATCAGGTCTGGAGTCCTATCACTACTNTAACAATGGCAGCTGTCGCAATTTTTTAGTTTGTCAAGACTGCCTGAGTTCTTAACCAACACCCAACTGCCTTATATAATGACATTTTANATAATACATTTTGCTTTCTAAAGTATATATTTCATGTAATAGAGGAAAAAAATAAAAGTTGTGGTGCTACCAGTGGCAGATTCTAGCTGCCATCTTTCTTCTAAATTCTATATGTATGAAGGTTGGGCTTATGCCGCGCTGGGTACATCCATGCAGGGGTTGTTTTCTGTTAGGCAACGTTGGCTGTGCCGCACTTCTGTAGTGGCTTTTGATGTGCTGCAAAGTATAAAACACAAAAAAGCACTGTCACTGTGGACTACAGCCGTGCTGNGGAAATTTGTGTTGAATTGTGAGAATTGTGAAAGAGATCTCTTTTCCAACGCGTTTCACCCGGGACGGACAAACACAAGTGGCCTCTATGAGAAAGAACCCTATTATTAGTGATATATTCATATATTCTAAGATTTTNTCTTAACCTGTTTCCAAGCCTTATTAACCATAATTAAATGACTTAACTAATTTATGAGTGCAAATTAATTCATTTTTTACATTTTTATAAACATTTCCATTCTTTACAACAGCAGCTAAAGTGACAAATTGAAGGTTTAGAAGGCAGAGGCACGTACCATACAACATAACAATGCAAATTCCATCTTTTCCCATAAGCATTTTACAAACAAGCTTCCACCACAGAACTTAGCAATAGTTGAAAGTAACTGAAACTTAAATCTGTGTAGCACCCCTTACCTTAGAACACTGGTTGAGTGCTTCCACTTGGTTGTGTACACTGTGTGTAGGGGATACTGGGATTTGACCAGGCAGGGGTTGATTCAGGAATCTCCTTGTACTCAACTACTCTAACCCTTTTTAAAGACAGATCCCACAAACAGTATGCAGCAACAGTTTATTAATTGTAGGAACAGTTCATGGAATTTTCTTAATAAAAAGAAATATATGCAATAGGATAAAAGTATATATATATATATATATATATATATATATATATATATATATATATAAGGCACTCTCTATACGAAAAAATCTTGCTGGGGGTGTCCTCAAAACAGTAGATATAGAATGCACGAATTCACAAGGAGAGTCACTCAGCCAGACTATCACACCATAGTGGTAGGCACTGGTGTTTCACCTGGTTAACAGTTTTCATCAGGGTACAACAAAAGTGCAATAAAATGTAGACATTAAGTTAAATGAACATACTATCATATAACCTTACACTATCTTACACTACATGAAAATATACTCACAATATCCACCCCTTGTGCTTTTTGCATATCTGATCCTGCTCTCTTTAATGCCACCTGAGCTGATCACAATGTCATATGTATTCATTCATATGTATTCAAGTTCTTGTTTAGAATTATTTTCAAACTTTTCATTTACAGCATAGAAAAAAAACATTAAAACTAGACAGATTATAGATATCAGTCTCCCATAGAGTTAGAGTCTAGGCTTCCACACCACTGTAATCTTCAGCCAGTCGGCTTCAGCTCACTACCACTACCATCAACATGTTTCAACTAGTCTTCTAGTCTTTTTCAAGGTGTGTAATCTAATGCCCACTTCTTAAATAGTGTCACACCAAAGTCAGTTATTAATGTCATAAGAAATTATTAACTGTGCCCCTACACTCCGTCCTAGGCAGGTTCCAAATCTTGTCTAGTAGTAATGTCAGGCTTGCCTTTGATACATCAACTTTTTCACATGCAATGTATATGCTAACATAAGCGAGTGTGTGCGGGAAATTCCAAAAAGAAAAAAAAGTTGTCTGCTTTCTCCTTCCCAATCTCTATCTCTTTAAGAATCGTTTTATATTGTATTGGCCAGTCCTATAAATATAATTTACTTCCCCATAGAGCAACATATTATGGGCTCAACCGGAGCTTAAACCTGAATCNTGCTTAACTGACCTTCAGTTTTCTCAAATGAATGTCTAGGATTGTCAATTGATGGTAACATGGAAGTATTGTGTATTTTTTGCATCACACTTTTATTTGCCAGACTTCTCCCTGTGGGATGGGACATTGCTTTAAAACATAATGTGAATTCATTTTACCTGTCTCTATAGTTAACCTTTATTAAATGACAGATTTAATGACTTGTCAAATTATCTGACACATTGTCTGCTGTAGTAGGAAATAACAATAAAATTACATTGTGTGTATGATATCATTGTACAAACTGTGACCTCCTGTATATTGCAAGAGTTATTTGTACTACAGAGGATATTAAAAATGGTTTGACATATAGTTCTCTGTCTCTTCCAGCCACACACCAATACCATCAGCTGACCATTCCTCTTCTTGTGACAAAAGCTCATTGCAAGGAATTTGACAAATGGGTTCCTCTGCTTGAGATATTGGAGTAATAAGAGAGGCATCCTCAACACAGTATGTGCTTAACCAGCTCACTACTGGATGGGAATTCATCCTTAAGAATAATGGACCAGATCAGAGTTGAAATTAAGAGAGGACTGTTACACCCTTGAAAAACCACGATGAATCCCAGTATATCCCAGTCAATTTCACCTGTTGCAACCAGTATTAGGGATTTCCTAGTCTAAGTCTAAGTGTTTGATAAGCAAAAATAAAGTATTTTACCTGAATTCAAATAATAACATTTATTTTACTTCCCCTGAAATTCAACATGGTTTACCCAGGTGTAACTTTTCTTTTTTTTTAAGTCTGGATCTGATCCAATATGTTGAGGACAGAATTCATGGGATACATTCATCAGTATCATAATTACAAATCAATGATATGCATTTATTTGGAGAAGAAACCCAAATGTAATATGAATCACGTAAAACATACAATAATATGTATGATGCCTCCAGGTTTTTAAGCTTGAATTCAGTCAAATTTGTATCCTGTGTGATAAGTGAACTGAAGATCAAAAATTAAGTAATATTGAGCTAAGGGGTGCAAGTTAATCCACATTTTGTTTATAACACACAAATACTTATCAAATATAGAATATAAAAAAAATCTAAAATTCAGAATGATATTCTCTGTTTATGTCTACACATGCTTCCTTTTTGTTGCTGCTCCCAACTCTGTGATCCAATGTATTTAACCCCTTCTGTAAACAGAGCGTATATGCAAACAATATTCATTTAGACTGTCTTCCCCCGCAGGTTATAGGACACTTTAAATAGATCATTGATTCCATCATGTCTGCTGTTAATTAAAAGACGAGTACTTGCCAACATTCAGATCTATAGATGCGATTTCAAACAGAAAGTCTATGCATTTTTTTTAAGTGACCGAAAAAAGTGTAAATAGGGCTTTTAACTTGAGACTCCCTGGGTTTCTAGGTATTTATAAGACTGCCGGACTTGAAATAATAAAAAAACATAACCCTGCATATTTATCTCTGAGCCGAGGATATTTTATACAGTTGAACTGCCTCATGCTGTTCTTGATTGGTGTGCTCATGAATAGAAATCATCGTGTAAACATACCCAGCGTGACTGTCTATCGTGGGGCTAGTGGCCGCTGCTGGGAGCCAAGTTAGCAATCAGGAACCTGTCTGACCTTGTAAGCTTTGCCACACCACATAGGAAGCATTGGGAAAAGATATAAAGCTATTATGAATCAGACAATTACTAAAACATTAATAACACAGGCTTAAAATATGTTTTAGAGCATCGAGGGAACTTGGACCTAATTACAAAAAATNAGTCTAGGGCATTCGCTCATGAGGAGCAAAATGCATGAACTGAAATATAGATGAAAAAGCACATATTAGCAATGGACTCTGGCCAGCCTTTATAGTTATATCAACATTTATTACTTCTTGTGAAGTTTGGCATAGGTATAAAAGCGTCTGTTTTATTAAAATGCATTTAAGTTTCAGACTTCTAGCAATAATGAAAATAAAAGTTTTATTTTTTTCTGCAACTTTTCTATAATCTTCTTTTTGCAGTGCTAAAAAAATAAAAATAAATAGCTATCGGCCTGAAAACTTTCATTTCCTGTGTGTGCCCCAAGACCTGCAAAAATGCATGTAAAAAAGCTACAATATCTGTACACAATTACACACCCGGCTGGGTTATTTCATCTAAATCAATGGCCGCAAAGGGACATGCCATTAGGAGCTCTGTAATATAACACACTCCGTGGGCTCTCTTGATGTGTGAGAATGTCTTCTCCCCTTCACTGCATATTTCATCCTGTCTCCAGCTTCAGACAAGGCTCAGCATTCAGATCAGATGGGATCAAAAGTGTTCTCTGCTCACTGATAAACATGGAAAGTGAGAAAATCTATAGAATTCCATGTTAGTTGAAGTGATACAAGGGACTTTCTGCTCCTCGTGTTACCCTTTTACTCTTGGGTAAGACATAGACACAATAAACAGGACGACAAGGAAATTTACCATCAATAAATAGATTGAGGATTATATTCATACCACTAGAAAGGACATTTATCAAAGATTGCTATTGTTTATCATTCCCTTTATCGTATCACACATGGAAGTTAAATGGTTCTAATAATAAAATATATTGCTACATATATTGCGCGTCAAACTACACACATAGGGCCAGATTTCGTTTTTCACTCTCATGACTATTACACTCTCATGGGCAAAACCATGTTGAATTGCAGGGGAGGTAAATTTAATTAGTTGCAATCAGCATAACAAGTGACAGCTGATGTTTCCTATTCCTAGTCTAAAAACAGTATAACAGTAACGCTGGTCAGTATCTGTGTGCAACATGCAACAATAAAGTATTCCCTGCATGCACACACTGACATTCATTATACCCCCCCCTGCAATTCACCATGGTTTTGCCCATGAGAGTGTAACTCATCAGTGTAAGTCATGAGAGTGAAAAGATGAATCCAGCCCATAGTGAACAAATAAGAAACCCTAAAACTGACTATAGACTCTTCCTCCTCTCCTACCCTTGGATCAGAACCAGTTGGATTGTTTGTAAAAATTACAAGGGAATAACAATTATTCTCCAAATGAAACTGATCAAAAAGGGTCCAAAATATATTTGTTTCATATACAAGAAAATGACCACAATATGATATATTAAGTAATACAATGTACTTTATTGGAATAAATACAGAACTTTGGTCCTCCAGTATCCCACATTACATTAATATTAAAAGGGGTTTGCTCTGCCCCCCCTTCCCCACTGCCAGTAAGATCTGTAACCCTGGCTCTACACTCCAGCTACACCAGCTGCCTCAGTGGAGGGAGAGAATGATGTGCCTGTGCGGCAGTGGTGGGATTCAGCCAGTTCTCACAGGTTCTATAGAATCTATTCCTAATAAAGGTATCGGTTCTTAGAACCGCTTATTAATGGGTAAAGATGTGTGGGCTTCGTTTAATAAAAACCAATACAGGGGGATATACTAATCAAAATATAGAGGATATACCATGCACAATACAGGGGAATACATAGAGGTTAGCATTATGGTTTTTTCTAAAACAATTCAATTTTGGACAGATTGCCGCTGGAAAGGGGCGGGATTTGGGATTTGGTGAAATCGGGGCAGGGCTTAAGGAGACCCGTGAGACATAGATCCTGTTGTTAATTTATTTGAATCCCACCAATGCTGTGCGGGAACAGAGCATAATGGCAGCAGCCACTATGGGCCAGATTCAGATCTTTAGATACTCAGGATTTAGTCAGGTATAGGCAAAACCATATTAAATTACAGGGGAGGTAAAGTGAATTTTAGTGTTTGCATGCAGGGAGAATACTTTATTTTTGCATTTTGCACACAGATACTGACCAGTGCTACTGTTACACTGTTATTAGACTTGTGCCGGACACATCATCTCTCACCTGTAATACTGATTGCAACTAATTACATTTACTTCCTCTGCAATTCAACATGGTTTTGCCTATACTTGACTAAATCATGAGTGCCTAAAGCCAACCTTAATCTTAGCCAACTCTGGGCCCACACAGAAGAGCTTGCAGTGGTACAGAGCTTAGTGGCAGTGGGAGGACAGAGCACATTGACGGTTATCATCATGGTTTTCCATGGTTTTCATCATGTTTTTCCTGTCATTGTGTCAGTCCAATATAAACAGTCCAATATGAGTGCAACTACAAGGTAAGAAACGTTGTTGAGAACTATACCAGAAACACCTGGCATATATATATATGGATTTATTTTTAATATATGGATTGTGCAGGCAGTATATATACACATGAATGGTTCCATCAACTGAACTATTTACTACTGGCCTACCAATGCAGCATGGGATTGACAGAGGGTATCCTGTTTTGCAGTACACTCTTGCAACTTTAGTTCCTACTACTTTGTATCATGTAGATGTATGATTATTACTTTTATCACATTTATTTATAAGGAGCTACATAGTTTCTGTAGCGCCATACATAGTGAATAGTACATACATAGCATGGGGTACAGTATAATGGTATAAAATAACAAACATTCCATACATATATATCTTGGGGGTACAATGCATAGGCTGTATTAAGCAGAGTTAGACATATAGTTTTGCTATACTCAATATTGAAAAAATAAGGGCACCATTAATGAGCATCTTACTACACTCGGTCAAGTGTCAACTTTTGGCCATCAAAAGTTGTTTACTTTTATACAATTTTCAGGCTAATATAGATCTAAATTTACAAAAAGTTNGCATAAATGGCACTTAATCCATCTGAGCAAAAGTTTGCTGTGAACTTTTGCATTTAAACACTATATTTGTATATGTGCATTAGTTTAGGCGTAACCGCACTTAACCTCCTGATCCTTTATGAGAAGGTAAGGATGAATTTGGACCGTGACACATCACAGTCCCATGCATTGTCTAGGTTGCATAAATTAATGTGTGCCATAAACTTTCTGGGCTCTGAGTGCTTGGTATCTCACAGGCAACCTTTTCTAAACACTTTCTCTAGTGTTACATGAGCTGAAAAGACAACATATTTATGTTTCCTCAGCCAGGAGGCAGAGTGGTGTGACCTTTAGCTGGAATTCTATAGGCTCTCAGAATTCCCTTAAGTCTCCCACATATTGTAATGAGACCACCTAAATGAAGGGCATATTTATATACCAACCACCACTATCACTTCCTATCGATGTTCAGATGGTCTGAGATTTTAAATTAAGAATTATGAGTATTTTGTCAGGGTCACGTTATGACACCTATATATCATGTACAAATGATATAGGGATGGCTACTGGGTAGGTTTTTTTCAACCCTGTGGGGAAGCATTTCTTTTATTGTAAGAAACAATAGGTAATGGTTATCTCTAGAAAACAAATATTATACACTTTGTACAACAAGATTTTGAACAGCATTTCACTGCAGCAAACCTCATCTTTTTCTATTTGTCCACTGGCTAATACAAACCACCACCAGCTTGCATTGNACTGCTAATTCAGTCCATACTGATCCAGTTTCAGCCTGCTTACTTATTTGATTTAATCTAGCCTGCATTGTGCTGTTGATCCAGTCCATCCTTATCCATACCAGCTAGCTTGCTCTGTAAGGACCAGTCGAGCCTGCATTGTACCGTTGATCCAGTCCATTTTATTCCAGATCCAATCTGCATTGCACTGCCTGATTCAGTCCCTTCTGATCCAGTTCCAGCTGGCTTGCTCTGCAGATCCAGTCTGCATTCCACTGCTGATCCAGTCCATCCTGATCCAGTTCCAGCCTGCTTTAATTTGATAGTTTCAGTTCCCCTACACTGTAAGTCCAGTCCTAGTCAAGTTCAAGTCCAGTACAGCCCAAGTTGAGTTTTGGTCAAGTTCAAGTCCAGTCTAGGAATGATGTAAAAAAAATTATTTTAAATGCAAAAATAAGATGGGCCCAAGCTTCCGGGTGGCACCACCACTAGCATTACCACCCACCAGTCCCGCTGTTGCCGAAATAATGTGGACCAAATCATGCGAGGTCGCTGCATGAAAAGAACACAGTTCACCGGTTGGCCACTGGTGTGGCAGTTACCATGGCAACCATGCATAGGAGCGCTGACGTGACCCTGTTACTGCACAGAATGGCTGACAGAGTGGCTGGTAATAGTGTGTACAGTTCATGTAATATGGAAGTTTATATATGGCTTCCACTTTAGTATATACTGTACATATAAAATTAAATTTTTTTGCTCTCCAATTTAGGGGAGCTCCAAAAATATGAGTGTACCAGGCCCAAAGATTTCTGTTGCTGCTTCTGCATTTCTGCTCCACTAATGCAGACATGTGAACTACCTTAATAAGGAGGATGAATCAAAAATTTTATTTGAAACTGAAAAAGCAGATATTCTTTGTATCAATAAAAATGTACATATTTGGTGGTTTTTCATTTTTTCTTTCAAAACTATGGCTCCATTTACAAAGCCACAATAACTATGATTTCATATGATAAAGTCAGTTTTCATATGAAAATGGGCTTTATCATATGAAATTGAAGTGCAGCATATTTACAAACCTTTGGAGCGGTAATTAAGGCACCGGTCCGATAAAATAATATTGCCATCTGACGATAAAAATCCCATTAGTGATATTAGCTTTAAACCTGCATTCTCCCCATAGATCTCCCTTTATCAATGTTCTTCAGCATCCTAACGCATGTGCAGTACTGTATTGTGCATGTCTATGTGCCGGGACATCCCGCAGACCATCATGGGACCTCACCAATCAGGTATGCCTTCATAAATACTGTGGTCATTGTAGCCAGGCTAGGCCAATTATAGTAGCCAGGCAAGGAGATGTGAGCCTGGCTACTATAATTACTGACCACAGCGTTAAAATACTAAATGGAGCCCTTAATTTGTTACAACAACTTTAGATTTTTAACAAAGTAACTTCACTGGAATCCATGGACTACCTTTAATGCAAAGCAACCCAGTGGTAGCCCAGTATGACTTTTGATGGCTATGTATATGTCTAGTTTTGTACAGGAGTTAAAATAGCTCATATACAGTATTTTTTGTTACAAAAAACAGGTCTTTTATAATCCCTATTACTACTTCTACAGGGATCATAAAACTATCATTCAAGACAATTTTTTATGACACTATAAGTTCTATATTTCTATACCAACACATTTTTACTTTGATCATTTATTCCTTTTCACTCCCGATCTTTATCACCAAACTATATAAAAATATAATTTATGGCTAGACAGACTAACATTTTATTTATAGATTCAATTTTTATTGTATACTCATGTTTTGGATCCACACTTGTAACACTGATTCAGTGCTTGTAACACAGAGCGTGATGGCAGGGACAATTCAATTTNCCATTTGTTGTACATTGGATTTAACGTACCTGATCATGATTTTTGAGCTGTCCTAAATTAGTGTGGGGGTGATTTGGATAGAACAGATGGTGCTTAGCCATTTACTCCCTACCCCTCACATACATGCATATGACAGCACTGTGTTTAATCTGCCTTTGGAAACACTTTCTGAAGTCGTGAAAATGTGGCATGGTTGCAAATTGTCTGTACCAGAATGCTGGATCTGGTCCATAAATATTACTATTGTTATCCAGCTGGCATTTATTATATATTTTCCACGTCCAAGTAAGATGTTATATATGTATTTCTAATACTACTTTGTATTTGTATATTTCAATCATCATAATATCGATTTATCGGATCCAGATTTACAGGAAGCAAACTTGATCCAGACTTTTGTCAAATTCAATTTCTGGCAGCTTCTGAAAGGCATAGGGGAGTTTACCAATAGCCAATGAGAAATTAAACACTCTTTCACATATGAAAAAAACAAATCCTTTAGGATTAAATATATTACTTATCGCAGTTTCCAGTAAACATTTCTGTGTCCAAGTAAGAAACCCGGACAAAGATGTTTATGTCTTGCTGAGAATATCCTTCTCATTTGAACACCCTGCAAGCATAACATATTCAGCAAATATTTCAAGCTGCTTAAAAAGCAAATAACACTTTTTATTGTTTTCAGAAATCTACTATGTCTATGTTTTATATTATATTGAAAAACACCAGCAATAGGAAAAAGGAGAGGAGGTTCCTTATAATGGTGGTCAAATCTAGAGTGTACATTTTGATACATATATTTTATTCCGCGTAAAGAGAGTAGTAAAGTAGACCCAAATTATATATTGGTATATTAACTGTACAGTCCCACATTTATAAAATAAAAACCCTTTAAATCTGCAGTGCTAAAACTCATTGAGGCTCAAATATATATTATAGTGTGTCTTGTTCACTACCAAGAGGATTAGCATCTGACAACTGACACTATCTGGGCACTGACTAACCATCTCACTTTGTGGGCCTAACTCAATGGGAGGGTGGGACTTGGGTGGATCCANGGCAGGGTTTGGACGGAATTAGGGCAGAGCTTATGTGGTCCATTTTCTGTGCTTGAAATATTGGGAGGTTTTCCTTAAGTCCTCAAAATACTCTTCATATAAGGTACTAAGACAGGGTTGTTGTCTTTTTGTGTCTCCCAACCGGGAGACACCAAAAGAATGGCATCAAGCTTGGATCCAGAGGATTCAGTCTCCTGGGAATAATTTCTGTAAATCATCAGTCTCCCAGAAATTCCAGGAGAGTCGTCAACAATGCACTTATGAAAACATAAAATATTTAAATGCTAGTTAAATCTTACTTAAATAAATTCAAGTCCTCCCTTCTTTTTTAAAAGCCTATAGTTTAAAGGTGGATTTTTGATGAACTGTTAAGATTTTAGGTAAGATAATGAAACAGTGGTAGTACTTAAATAATGTCTAAAATAGAAATTGACATGTATAGCCTCTGCTATGTTAAACATTGTCTATGTTTTTTATTTTTCCATATGCATGTTATTTGAAGGTTAGCTATATTCAATTCAATAGACAGTTCTTCACTATCCTTAGTAACCATTACATTCCATTATCTTTCAGTGTTCACACTAAAACACTTGGATTTCTTTTTTTCGTTGTGGAACAAATGACTTCATCAATACATATATTTATCTCTAGTGCAAAATATCAGGTCATCTTTCTATGATTGAGGAGCCTTTTTGCTAAGCATTGTTATTTCAGACACCTCGGAGCTATTTATCTGAGTGGACCATCAAGTGTTATTTAGTGACAGAAGGTTTTTAACTGAATGGCGCCAATTTCTGAAAGCATTAGGATTTTTGGTATAGAAAGGTCCAACTATGCGCCCTTCTGGGGCTGATGGGGTTTGTTAAAAGTGGTATTTGCAGCTTTCAAAGCTCCCCAAGCTGTATTACTGTCCACCACTGAACAATTCCATTGGTCTAGGAACCACGTAATGTACACTTGTCATTCAGACCAAAGCGCTTCCTCCATGATGTGAGGGTCATTATTCTCTAACCAGCTGCAACATAATCCTCTATTCTCTGAAACAAAAAGTGGTTAATGGATGCTGACAGCTGTGTCTAAAGTTTTGCATTCTGTTATATGGTTACTAAAATCACTTGTGAAAAGGTTTTCATGTCTGTTGTTTAGTATTCTTGAATCCTTAGTTTAGTCTCTGCCTATATTTATATAGTTTATATAATCTGTTTCTTAATAGCCACATTTCAGGCAACTAATTTTGATTTAGCAAAATTTTGTAGAAGTTTACACGGCTTTTTTTGTCATATGTAAATGTGTATATGTCTAAGTTACATCACTAATATGCTAACCAAGGTTAAAAAAAAAGGGGGGGGGGGGTGCTTACTAGAACACATTTACATCAGCTATGTACAATATTTTATAATAAAATACATTTTTATAATAAATTTTTATAATAAAATCAACTAAATGATAAATGAAAGGATCCAGTGATTCCAGTGGTCGATGAATGGAAGAACAGGAGTCTTTTATCATGTATTTTTAAGCAATCTAATTGGTTGCAGTATAAAATATAAATTTTTTAAAGTGGTTTAACTTTAGAATAGAATAGTAGGGAAATAGTAGGGAAATAATTATGTTTTTGATACTTGCTTTTCAAATCATATTATCTTTTTGTTGCAGATACCCATTAGAGTAAGGGTAAAACCTATATGAGTATAGACCTGGGCAAAACCATATTTTATTATTGCAAGAAGTGCAAACCAAATGCATTTCTTTTGCACGCAAGGAAAATACTTTGCTTTTGCATGTAGAATTTACAGACCTGCACCTGTTTTGCCCTTACTATCAAAATCTGGTTCAGCCCCCCGGTGTGAATGCACTTGCTCATTTAAATTTGTGTCAGTCATCTCACAAAGGGACTCAGATAAAACAAAAAGAAATGTGGCTAGCAAGGTGAGGGTTGCATGGAAATGTATTCTAATTTTACTGATACATCAGAATACTTAGTAAATGCTAAACAAAGCACCCTTCTAAAATATGGGATGAGATTAGAAGTGTACAGTTTTGTTTCACTTGTGGGGCAAACCTATTTAATTCAATAAATGAAAATAATCAAACACACCAAAATGCTGGATGTAACATATTCATAATGTCACTAAACTGTCAAAATTGGTTGAAACGACATTAACGACAGCAATATTTTATTATTTCTAACTAGTAGATATTGTAATTCTAATGTAATCGTTTATATGTAGGATGATAGTAGCTTGATGGTTAAGATTCACCAAAAATATTCCTAAACCTAAACCACAAACACTTTATATGCTTCTTAAAATTTGATTTACTGTACATGCACATTGTCTAAAGTGTATGCCACATGGTATCATAGGAAGTTACAAATTCATCATCATCAGTTCATGATAATCTGTATGTTGATCTGTATGTTATTAATGAGAAAAAAAAATTAAGCAGTTGTGTACTGTTTAGAAATTTAGAAGTGGTGATATGGATATCTATGGCGGCATAGAAACAGAATATAATAGGAGTGTATGGAGATTTGTATACCATAAGTGATGGTATGACATACCACAATATATCCTCCCACTTTGTGTCACAGTTGGAGAAGGCCCCAGGTTTCCAAATATGGACTATGGTGTTCAGTTTCCATATATCTTGCTATTATTACATGCGATAGATTGAAGCTATTTATTCCTTCCAGTGTCTATTTGTATTTATACTCACAACACTTGTTGCATAAGCATCATTTGCCCATTGAACTGGCTAAATCCTGTCTGATTTGGTTTACCGGTAATATTGTAACATTACTATCACTGTATCTGGATTATCCTTCTGTATTTTCCTATGAGAGGTGGTGGCCTCCTTTGCTCTGACTTGTTTTTTAAGCACATCCCACAGATGGTCTATTAGCTTATTTTCTGTGAGGTTTAGAGGTAACACATTTCTGATGTGCCTTAATTCATTCCTGAAGATTTTTTGCTGGGTGGCAGAGTGTATTATCCTGCTGACAGAGGCCACTGCCATTAGATAAAACCATGTCAATGAAAAGGAGAACCCATAAACCTGATGGTGGTTCATTGGTTGTCCTTTCTTGGACTATTTTTGTTAGGGACTAATCACTGCATACTGGGGAGACCTACACCCTACAAAAAGTCATCAAAGTCATCTCTACTTTTTTTTATCCTACTCAAAACACATGGGTCTAAATTCACTAAGCGGGGAGTTTTCAGGGGAATTAAAAAGTGGGGATGTTGCCCATAGCAACCAATCAGATTCAAGTTCACATTCTCCAGTATGTAAAATGAAACTGAGTGCTCGTAACTGATTGGGTGCTATGGGCAATATCCCCACTTTTCAATTCCCCTGCAAACTCCCCGCTTAGTGAATTTAGGCCATGATCTTCAAGAGAACTTGTACACGTGTCACCTACTACAAAAATCTACCATTAGTGGTGGCACAGTGCAGCTAAAATAAAGGCTAAGGGAAGTGTCCACTATCTTCAGTCAGCTACCTTTAATGGGTTCTGGAGATGTAGAGAGATATTGTATTCAGATATACATACATTTACGAAGGGATAGATTTCACAATTGGGTCTGCCATCTTGTCTTTGGGAGAATGAGAATGTGTAGTGAACCTTCTGGAAAGAGTGCAGCAAGCAGTGAGAAGATATATCTGCCCTAGAGTAAATATACAAAAGAGAAAAAAAAAGCCCCAGGTCGCTATTTTATCTGTACAATAAAATGCAGTAGCGGTAGGTGAAGAACATACAGGAAAGAGTAATGTATATGCTTGAGTGTGGCTCCAGGCCTTGTAGAATTTATATTGTATTGATTAGAGTATTGATAAGAGGACTAAAATAGGGCATGCTGAACAGATAACCTATTCTGGATAGAGATGTTCGGATCCTCTAAAATCCNACAGAATCCGACATAGGGGATCCGAACAGAACCAAGCCCACGCTCGGTTCCATCACTCACCCTCAGATTCCAAACGAATCCAAAACCCCAAACTGTTAGAAACCGAACAGTGAGTTCGGTTTCTAACAGTAAAAACAGCAGATCGCGGCAGATTACCTCCGTGCTNTCTCCTGTGTAACACGTCATCAGAGGGAGACAGCACAGCAGGAGATCTGCAGCTCCAGATCCAAAACCAAAACCCACAAGGGCGGTTTTGGCAAAACACATCCAGATCCAAAACACGAAGGGAGATCCAGATCCAAAACCAAACCCCCAAAAAATGCCAGGCGCACATCACTAATACTGGAGTGCAAGGCTGATATGCAGAATGGTTCCTTTTTTCTATGATTTGGTTGCATTGGCCAATGTGGTGATAAGAATGTGATTCATTCTGTTCCAGAGGATCAAAGTGAAGTGCACTGTGGGGTGTGTATAAACTGAGACAATATCTTAGCAGGCAGATAAGATAGCTAACCTTGCTGGTGCCCAATAAAGTGNTCGCAATGTTAACTCATCTGTGCATACCAACAGGAAAGTGCCATGATGTTATTCAGATAAATTGTATGAATGGAAGACTGTCATCTCTGACCCCTGTTTGAGGGTAGCTTGGACAGTTGAACCCTGCATAAATTGGGTTTGTAAGGCCCCCATATGTACTTATTGCAATGCTTTTGCTGTGTGG
The DNA here is from genome assembly GCA_016617825.1 of Platyplectrum ornatum. Taxonomy (NCBI): domain Eukaryota; kingdom Metazoa; phylum Chordata; class Amphibia; order Anura; family Limnodynastidae; genus Platyplectrum; species Platyplectrum ornatum. The sequence goes on from JABWIB010004333.1 coordinate 34,663, forward strand.
CCACTGTGCCCAGGGGAGTTGGGATGGGAAGAATTCGGAATATATATAGTATTTAGTTAAAATGTTAATTTCTACAGTATTTAATATAGCAATCCATAAAATATGTTGGGATATTCACTTACTAAGATCTTGCTAGATGGAGTCCATTGTTGGTGAATTCTACACTTGTACATACAGCACTTGCTTAGTGCTATACTTGCATGTATAAAAAGGTATACTCCTAGATACCTACAATAAATAGATTATTNAAATTTTTTATGCAAAACTTAAACATAATTGGATCTTAGAAAAAGGTTTCAGCAAATATTTATTCCTGTGACATTTCAGACTTTAATACCAATTTANAACTAAATCCCAACATCTGGAGATGGAGTCCTACTGTCACGGAAGCGTAGGATCACATCAGACATTGGAGCCCCACTGCAGAGCAGGGGACCTCTTGATTTTCAATTTTTAATGGTGCTTCATTTCTTTTAAAACAAACAATTTTCAGTAAGCTGCTGCTTTTGTTTTCAGTTCATGTTTATTTCAAAAAATATTTCTGAGAGAGACAGAGAGCTGTGTGAATATTTCCATATCAATCTCTCATTGTATGGGGCTTGATACACAAGTAGAAAGCGAAGGCAACTTTTTCAAATGTTTTATTTGACGCACAGCTTGCATAATGCATGATATGTACAGGCAATATTAAAAGTTTTTACCCTTTTTGTTGCAGGATATTTTAAAGTAAAAGCAGGCAAGGGCAAAGAAGGTGCTTATGAATTCTCATAATTTCTTTTAGGCCTCAAAACCAGCCTGTTAAATGTTGTGACAGATATATTTTGCCTTTATGTTTGGAAACAGGTTCAAGTAGTGTAATTGGGCTTTTATGTTTCACATTGACAAAAATTTACATAGTATTTTTTCACAAGGACGCCACCAGCTCTTTTGGAATAATTTACTTGCTGCTGCTTCTGTAGTTTGTTGAATGTGTTGAATGTGTAAACAGTTATTTCCTGTTGCAAATGGTTTATTGGAAAAGTCCAGGTTTGCCATCTTTAACTAAGTGAGTGGCATTCACAAAGCATACCATAATTACACAGATACCTTGAGCTATAATGACACTCATTGGTCTGCCACTAAAGGTGACACCTGCTATTGAATCTGNAAATCTGTATTACAGATCTGGGCAAGTGCATCACCCTTAAGGCTTTAAGAAGGCCACAAATGCAATAAAGTAGGTTTAAGGAAAAATCTGATCTTGGGTGGTTTAGAGGATTAGGTCTGGGCATTGTCAATATACAAAAAAGTGAGGTGGGTTAGTGGAAAGGTATGGTCTGGGTTATGAAGAGCAGCAGAACAGTAGGCATGTTTGTGGAATTGTAAACTATAGATACAAAGTGCATTGCAGCAGATTAGTAAAACATACTGGTCTGGGCTTTAAAAAGATGCTGTACAGAAGGACATATTGGTGGTCAAAGTAGCATAAAAGTCTGGTCTGGAGTCTGCAAATGCCCAGAACTTTGGAAGTTCCAAGCTTTTACTGCCAAAGAAAGTTCAATTGAGCATATCAGTGGAAAAGTCTGGTCTGAGGTCTACAGAGGCACAATACAGTAGTATAGATTATTGGAAAAGTTTGGTCTAGGGTGCAGGTTCTCAACNAACTTGTACCAATGGTGGTGTGCAAACCACTGTCTGGTGGTACACTGGGAGGGTTTGTAATGAGGTACAGTTTTATCCATGAGTGATACCAGATGACAAAGGGTATATTGATATGATGGCATAAATAAAGAACGAATCTGAAAATATTACAAAAATATGTAATATATGAGGTGTGGTTATGTAACTGTGTGACACCCCTGGCTAGGTTTATAGGTTAAAATTCAGTAAAGGAAGGAACCTGTTCAATTTTATAGGTTGGGGAGGTGAAAAGTTCAGTATAGATACAGTTATATGTTTTCTGATTGGTTAAAAGGAATTGCATGCCTGGAGCGTGCTTGGGGTAACAACAAGCATGGCGAAGGTTTGATTGGTGTTCCAGTACATGTACATGGCGTGACAGTTCTGTGATAAGAAGGGAAGGGTATATAAAGGAATCACAATGTATAGTGTATAGATAGCTGGAGAACACTAAAACTTTCATGGGAACGGCTGGCAGAAAAGCAATTCTGGGCTGTGAGCCTGATATGNGCCTGTTAAGGAGCCACAAGTGTAGCTGGTAGAGGAGGTGGAAGCAAAAAACCCTGCAATGGTCTCTGACAAGCAGGCCTGTCATGGGGAGACCTTGTTGAGGAGGTGGCTCTTGGTGGACCCGAGGCTGAAGCAGATGGACTGTTAAACCCGAGGGTCTCGGGGAGGAGGGGAACAAGGCTCAGTGGTAGAGGGCCTTGCACCCGCGGAAAAGAACCTCACAAGCCATAAAAAGTATGCAGTTTACGACCCTGAGAACCTGCATCCAGTTTCTCCGATCAAGATTCCTACGGGCTGCCGGTTGACCTACTACACCCCATTGTGGTCAGTCGGTCTTTGCCAAACTTGCCCCAATGGCTGGTCCAGTGAGTCCTGTGGAGAAAGAATATGCAGAGAGCCCACCGGAGTTACCCGACACTACCTCAAGTGAACCAGNACCCTTCCTCACCCGGCCTCAAGTTTGGACAAATCGCCTGAAAGAAAAAGAGACTTATTAGACTGGGAGAATCCCTCACACTAGAAATGTTCTCCGGCATGGCTTCAAAGCCATAGAGCACTTCGGGTATGCCTATCCAACATACTTTCAAAGACTGTATTCTCTTATGTTTGTTTTGTAGTGTTTTATGCAAAATGCTTTACAATTTCTGTTGAGTTAATAAAGATTGAAGGAGGTTCTAATCCTTGTTTACCAAATCTAAATGTTTTAAATCTTTCGCATTAGGCTAGGTTATTTTAAAAATCTTCAATAATATAATATTCTAATATAAAACATTTTTTGGGAATAATAGTTCTAGTTTAGCTCTTGGGTGTGGGTCCCTTTCCTTGGGTGTGACCCCCCCTGTGGGTAAAGGATAAAAAAAAAACTAAGCAGTTTTTTTTTTAAGATCATAACAAGGGTAGAGGAAGGGCTATAGGTCATAAAAGCAATTAAAGAGAGAGTGATGAGAATAGAATGGGATTGGTCAGTGGTACTTATATCAGAATTATAATAGTTTTTTTGGGATCAATTTAAGGTACACCTCAATTTTATTTATTCTCATTCTCAGCACAGATTTCTCACAGCACTTACACCTCTTGATGATCTATAACTGCACATAGCTGTTGCCTGAATCCATGATGCAGAAACCGCCCACAGGGCAGTGTTTATTTCTCAGCCTAGAGAATAAAATATCTATCTGTTANATATGCTGAACATCTTCTATCATTTTTGGTTTGTTATTTCCACCTTATCGAAAAGCATCGAACTACTAAATCATTCCACTCCTTTGGGAGTTATAAGGCAGAACCTGCTCACTTAATATATATCAATCTCATTGTCACCAACTATGTGAGTAGACTGAAAAACGCACTGAAANGATAAAAACATTTTTTTTACACTGGGTGTTGGCTTGAAAATATTTCCGCAAACATTTATTGATGTTATGAATTGATGGGTGAAAAATCTTATTGTGATATGGGCAAGGTCATATCTAAAAGCTGTCAAAAATTCAAAGGAGCGAGTGTGATTCTAAGGAACCATTTTTATTCTGAAATCAT
>JABWIB010004334.1:14396-31425 GCA_016617825.1 Platyplectrum ornatum
TATACTCTGAGTGCAGTACCAATTTCTACTAAGCTGTATGGGTTCCTGCCTGATGCGAGTATGAGCACCGAAGCACGCTACTATATACAAGTATTTACTTATATATATATATATATATATATATATATATATATATATATATAGGACTGGACCCAGCTTTGGTGCAGAAAAGGCAGGGGTATAACAGTAATATAAAAAATTCCAAACTAAAAGTAGCACTGTGCTTGTCTAGAGGGAGGATAAACTTCTTTTAAAACCTTTTTATTTCATATCCAAATTAAAATGGCAGAAAAAATCTTTAAAACCATAAAAATTGATATAAACAGTAACTGATTGAGAGCTAAGCCCTTACCGGACACTCCGTTGTTTGTAAAGGAGGAATAAGTTGTTCCAAGGGTACCCGTGCTGCTCCTTTACTTCAAGTATCCAGGATAAAGTGGCTTGTGCTCTGTGCAGTAAATGATTCAAATCTTTAAGTCCCCATCCTTACAGCACCTACGCGTTTCAGCTCTCACTGAGCCTTCGTCAGGGTGATTAAGGGGGTGTTTACTCTGCTATACCCCTGCCATAAGTCACTTATGCAGATCAGTGTTCCGTACAATGGCCCCATTGATCAGTTAAAATCATCCCTCTGCCCATCAGCCATATTTTAGTTCTACCTGGCAACATGGTCTGATTTTTGCATTCTGTGCACGGACTGTCGATCGGACTGCGGACAGGATTCTGGATGCCATAAATAATAACAGGATTTAACCAATTGGAACTGATCCAGATGAGGGAAGACTTATTTCATAAGTCAACACAGTCACACATTGTGTCACAATGCGTGTGCAGCATGGAAGCAACTGCAACATATTCTGATTGTAGAGTTGCTGATCTTCCTACACTGACATGAGGGGGCAAAGTATTAGGCCTAAATTCACTAAGTGGGGAGTTTGTAGGGGAATTGAAAAAAGGGGATATTGTCCATAGTAACCAATCAGCAACATCCCCACTTTTCAATTCCCCTGCAAACTCCCCGCTTAGTGAATTTAGGCCATAGTGTTCCACTGTATTATAATGAGAATTTTTTTTGCATCTCTGCGCAGAATATCAGCCATGTTTTGCAAATAGCTGCATATTGACAGACACTGGAACCGTGTACTAAAGTAATATATATTATATATAATGATATTCAGGATTTGTTTAAAAGCTATTTTACTGGCTGCTACATCATACCTCTTTGCCTATTTGTATCATTTTTGTAGAACACATACAAATGCTGTACCTCAGGGTTGCCTGACATTTTTTTTTTACAGTGAATTTATAGTCCTAAGAAATGTTGTGTTATTCTGGTATAACTAATTATCGGTTAAGAACTGGATAAATTAAAATGTATTTTTAAAGTTNATTAATGTTTGAATGTGTTTAATCGAATGGAATAAAATATGTAGCGATAAAAATAGGATTGTTTAATAAATTTAAACATTTTTAGAGCTAGACCAACTTTCGAGCTGGTGCAAAATTTTAGGTGTAACCATAATCTTGCTTGTTACGACATGTCAACTGCATTAAACCACCATCTTTNTCATTTAAATATAGTGGAATACCCTGCTCCACTAGTGCAGACCATACAGAAACAAACACAGGCGGATAGTTAACTCTTAATATGACTTTCTATGCTTGCTCCCAATCTGCTCACTGCTCGTATCCTGTTCACAGCTAGTATCCTGCTGTGCATCCACCTAAAAAATGGATGGAAACACAACTCCCCATTGTGCCAAAGCTCTGCATCAGCTCCAGAGGCTGAGAGATATAATGCAGCAGCCTTATTAAGATGGCATGTTTCATATTATAATTTTTTTGGTTTTCATATACTGCAGCTAGCAATAGATTTTATAGTGGAGTCAAGAGTGCTCACATTTTGTATTATGGACTCAAACTCATCAATTGTGTCACATTAAAGCATAACAATTTCCTCAATGTATCAATGGGACATCATGATCTTCCTGGTGTACGTAAGGAAGGATGATTCAAGCAAGAGGGTGTGTGAACAGCCAGTTGCAGACACTGCTAGGACACAGTGTGACTGATCTCCAATGGATTATGATTGAATATATTTCAGCACCTTGGAGAGGGGTGACAGAGAACGGGACTTAATGCAGAAAGAGACTTGGTGCACTTTAGGCACTCTTTCATCTTTTCCTGCTTCCTATAAAAATGAAGCACTATATTGTGATTTATTTTGTTTGTGCCTTTGTTACCCTGTGAATGTTCTACAAGTAGATTCAGGGTAAACTTGATTGCTGTTCTGATTTGACTTCACTAATGCAGCACTTAGCACTGACCATTTATCAGTGCCAGTTGATCAGCTTTATCTTGTTGGTTTTGCTTTATACCATTTGCATAATAGCCCCATATACCACACATTTTCAATTTCATTCTACTTTCAGCATTACATTGCACTTTATTGCAAGTCCATGTTTTGACATGATACTCTGGATTGGATTAACATTGTTTCTGTGCTGGTAAGCCCTGATCATCTCTTTTTCTGAGCATGTAGTGTTATACTATGCATGTTTATTTATGAGCTGTGCGGTTGTAACAGTCTCAGTAATTTACAAATGTATTCCACTTTGTTTAGCAGGGTCTGGACATCTGGAGCCTATGTACTCCCACCATGTTACCCTGGGGCCATGAGCCAGGAAGCAGAGTGTGTGGTAGTGTCTGGGGCCGAGGCTGCAGAATGGCACTTAAACACACACTAAACAAGTGTTTTTAACATTTCTATAAAGGGGGTTTGGGGTCTTGGTGTTTGTTTGTGATCTTTCGTGTATACACTCTGATGATTTACTGCATGATGCAATTAAACATTGGTGAACTCATTGTGAATTATGTCCAACTATTTAATACACTGATGTGATACTTTAATCAAGACTGGTGAGTGACTCCTGGTTTAACTGCCTTTAATACAATACACTTTAAATGTAATTAAGTATTTGGAAACCCTCCTTCCAAAAGCCTGTGTTTACCTGCATTTACCACTGGATAGTATTATATAGTTATAGTATTATAGTATTATATAGTACAACAAGTACTGCAGTGTATATAACAATATCCAATACATAGTAATACTCAGTCAATGTATCGTATCACAGGCTGTAGTAGTGTATGTTCAATAAAAAAAAATCCTATGCTACACATACAGAATTTATCCCTAACCAATTCTAGCTCATGATTGCGCTTTACCTTTCTGGGTCTGTCCCCATATTAAAAACCTGACCCTGAGTTTCGGCACATGCGGAAGGAGCACACAGGCCACGTCCAAGGTGCTAGAGGTGCACATACATCTGGATAGGTCGTAGGGCAAAAAAAGGCAGACTTATACACCCACAAAAGGTGCCTTATTCGCAAAGCCTATAGAGGATAGCATAGAGGATGCCACTTCCCTATGTATTTATATGGTTTATTAAGTGATTGCATTTGAAGCTTTATATATATTTTTTTCTGCATCTTTCCATAGTAGTTCTCATGTTTACTGCGTATTTGACAAAAAAAAACAGGCGGATACACAACTCTGTATAAGCCCCTAAATGAACAGAGATAGCAGCTGATAAGAAGGTAAGTGCTTTCCAGTGTATACAGAAAACCAAATAGGTTTTATCTGGGAATGAGGTGACTGCTTACACTGAATATAAATCTTCCCCTTCAGTCACTGCAGGATTTTAGAANTACATGCGCCACTCACAGCAGCATTAAAACCCTCTCACTCTTATATATAAGCTTTATGCCAGAAAATTTCCTTTAATTTTTTAAAGATTGTACAAAAAAAAAGTGTATTTTATAATGATTCAAAGCATATGACTGACAAGAGAAGACAGACATAATATATGGTTTACTTTTAAAATAATTCTTTTGCACTGCATTGATTTTGCTGGCTGTTGGACATAAATGTACGAGTTGTTATGTAAGGCACATACTGTATCAGCCAAGTAGCAGACGACCTTTTCATATATGTGCATAAAACTCTATTTTCGCATCACCTTTTGACTGACCTTACTACTTCGTTCTTTAATCCAAATGTTGTGTTCCCTGTGGCTTCCGTGCTCTTTTCTATACCTGTCATGGCTGTTTTCCTGCATAATTCTTTCCAGAACTTTTTCCTCTTAGTCTTTGACTTTGCTTCATATTATATGCTGTAAACTATTCCAGATCAGTTCCAGGCTGCTCTACGGAAATCTCAACATACTCTGACATCAGCTAACTGTGAAATGTCAGGCTGTGGTAACAGGTAGAGAAAGCTCTGGCGGATTTCATTGATTTAATCATGAGAGCTATGAAAGCTGAGCAGTGCAAGTTTCCAAACAGGGAAATAAATACTCTGATAGAGAGAATAAGTCTGGGTGAATTCTTATTACCCACACTTACCAAGCTGAAACTCTTGTTAAATAAACATTTTTCCACATATTCTTAGGTTGCATACAGTTACTATCTACATTATTTGCAATACATGATTTAAACTGAATGAATGCATTAATGTATATTACCCTCTCATGTGCTATCATTTAATATAAATAATCATACCCCACCATATTCAGGGGGTCTATATTTGTATTGTATTGTATTTATATATAACCCAAGCAAATGTTTAACTCAATACTCTTAAAAGCTAATGGGGTAGAAGCATTAAAGGTCAATACGTCCATAAAAAGTCCATAAACAATATATATGATAAATATATTATAATAAATACAGAAATAGCAAAAGCTTATCTTGTCGCCTCCTGCCATGAAAGGAAACAGCATCTCTGCATGACATACTGACATACCTTGACAGTTCAGCCAGAAATAACAGCTTATGAGTTTTAGCCATATTTATGCATTGTTACTTGACTGGTAGGCCAAGCAATGCACTATCTTACTATCTATCTATCTATCTATAGATATAGATAGATAGATAGATAGATAGATAGATAGATAGATAGATAGATAGATACAGATCGATAGATAGATAGATAGATAGATAGATAGATAGATAGATAGATAGACAGATAGATATAGGTCGATAGAGATAGATAGATAGATAGATAGATAGATAGATAGATAGATAGATAGATAGATATAGATCTATAGATAGATAGATATAGATCTATAGATATATAAATAGATAGATATAGATCGATCGATAGATAGATAGATAGATAGATAGATAGATAGATAGACAGATAGATAGATATAGATCTATAGATAGATAGATAGATAGATAGATAGATAGATAGATAGATAGACACTGTCCCACATTAACAAGCACAGCTACTAGTGGGCACCGTGGTGGGGGGGGGGGGAAGCTGCGTTGAGAGGGGAGGAGGGACGCCCCGAGGAGTTGGGGGACAATTTGCCCCCCCAAAGTAAGATGTTTCTATGCTGCTGGTCTGAATGTGTGTGAAAAGAGAGTACATTTAGTGAGGAGAATGAGGGGAGGAGGTTTAAGAGAGTATGGATTGCTGCTGCTTATAATAAGTGAAGTTCTGTGAATGCAGAGTTAATATAATAATAGGGGAGTGATTATTTCAGTGGAGCTGTGTGTTTAACATAGTATAGTGTAATTTGCAGAGGATTTTATATAATATATGCTTGTATTTGTATTTTATTTCAGAGTTTGCAACACGGGTAACGTGTACATACACAGCGGCAAGAAGGTAAATAAGCTGTCATGATCAGTAACAGTGTGTAGAAGTTTGTAAGAATAATTTGGCATCTATGTAGTTTTCTTCTCCCACTGCTTTCCTGTGTTGTCACCATTAAATATGCTGCAGAACAATAGGTATGTTTATTCCCTTTAATTAGCTGATTGTGTTGTCTACAGCTCAGTCTATGAAAGAACCTTAATGAATGGTAACTAATGGGAATCCTTAGTGTACTTTATAATTCAGTTATTTATACTAAGACAAAAGATTTTAATTATTTCTGGTTTTATTTGTAAGAAGCTGTGTCCCACCAATTCTGCTTAGAGCAGGACCAGCAAGGATGGTGTAATGGAACTGATCCTCATAATGTCACCACATCTGAAGGCTTTCCATGGGACATTGTATGTGAACTGTATGTGAAATTACCACAGTACAACAGATATTCTTACACACTGCCAGGTAGAATGGACAGGATCTATACATAAGCTGGGCCTATCAATTCATCTGGGCATCTGTTTCAGATTTCTAGTGGTACTGAGCAGGATGGCACATGGAGCAAAAGCCTGAGGAATGTCTTCCTTTCTACCACCATAGAGGACTGGACCCTAACATGAGTGTTTTGAGCAGTCTAAGAGATACCATGCTAGAGAATTCCTTTTGTTGAATCCCGATTGATCTTGAGATACACAAAATAGAGTGCCCTTGAACACTCTATATAGGCCTTCGTTAAGGTTCATGTCATTGTTGGCAGGGTGGGAAAGGGGTATTGTGCATAGACAGTGTATGCAAGGTGGGCAGGGAGGCATGGGATTAGCTTCAGCCCTTGCATACTATCAATAGATTTCTGACCACCTTGCTCTTGAGTAGATGCAGAAAGGGGTTTGATGTGGATCCCCATACATGGAGTGGTGGTCTTCCACTGTACATATGAGAATAGTGCTGTTTTTTTTTTAGGTCAACTCAAGGCATTCACAAACTACCTGGTTTAAGGATAACATAAGTCCTTAGTTACCAAAAGGTAGAAATTGAATTTAAAATTCCCACTCTGTAAATCCAGTTATATGAATAAGAACACTTCTTCCAGTATGGGGATCTATAAACCTGCTTTAAAGTTTTTATTTAGTTTATTTCCTTCCTTATTTTTCATTTCCTTATAAGAATTATAGGATTCTGGCATGTTATATCATGAGTTTCTTGATTACTGATTCTGCCCTATCTTGGGGGAATTTACCTTGTAATCAGCTCGACCTTTAACAGCCCTTACAACTCAGTTCAATAACTAATTAATTCCCCTGTCATCACAATTCTTCCAGTCTATTACAGACCAAATGATATGTGTCCCTTCTGGTGTCTAACCTGGATATACTGTTCTGTCATGATGTTCAGATCTAAGCTTATTCTATTTTAAATTTATTTATTAGGGGTGACAAGGTATGAATAAACTTTAGAGGAATGTAAATAATCGAATATTTGAGCATGTACAGTAATAAATAAGTAAATGAGTGTAAAAATCAGTTATTTTGAATACAGTATTTTGCCACATTTTAGAGAGGTCTTAGAAATAAATTGTGTATTTTGTGTATATTTTCTGATATTCAAGAATTTATAATACAGGAGTTAGGTTACCAGAAAGTAAAAGTTCTTCATACTGACATAATGCAATGCTCTTATCCAGTGATCTACTCTTTTTTGTTATATAGAGTTAAATAGGGCAGTGCAGAAACTTTTGTCAGAACTGTCAATATTTGAATTCAAGTCACTTTAATTAAACCCTTTTCTATGTAAACTCGAGCAAATATATTTCTACTGAGAGGGAATCAGACTGATAATCTTTGGGATACTAGACAGTGAGCACAGAATGATCTTCAATTACCTCGATTCTGTCATCTTTCTCTCTCCAGAGTTCTCGTAGCACTATCGTATGCGCACATTGGGGACACACTGCTTCAGGATGGGCCACACATTGATATTTTTTAGACCCATCATTCTCTAAGTGTTTTAAACTCTGATTTATTCAGTGAGGGGAACAGCAGTGCTGCATCATCGGGTCCCTTCCAAAACTAAATAAGGGGTCAGACAGTGATTAGCTCCTGCGTGAGAGGAACTGAAAAGCTCAGTTGCCAGTTCTGCTAGATGCCTGCTAAATGAAAAACAGATTCATTTAGCAGGCACTGGAAATATAACTATTATACAGTCTTATGTTAACAAATGTCGTCCTACGCGGTAACAAAGTTTTAATGACAATAAAAGTGACAAGTCAAGATGTGAGAAACCATGAGACAAGGATTTTAGATTGTAAGAGGGTAAGCAAAATTTACGCGATCCTGCTAGTCATTTTTATTTCTTTTTATTAATGTTATATAAGGAAATATAAGGGATACTGTCCCTCTCTCTTGCTGATACCACACTAATGCTCCTAAGACCGAATCCAGACGTGCGTGTGAGCTATGGTCGCATGCAGGTCTCGTTGTACACAGGAGAGAAGGGAGTTCACTCGCCTAACTCGTACAGGCTTTTACACCTTTATGCACTGATCTGCTTTGTGATCCGACCCCTGGTTATATAGCATGCTGCCTACAGTGCAGGGATCAGGCATGCTAATAAAGTAACCTGGCCTCTCGTACTTTGTTTAAACATACTAAACTGAAGTCGCAAACTCCGAACTAGTCAGTGTAAAAATACCAAAACCTCTTTATAATATAGAGAATATTAGCATTGTGAATTTCATATAAGTATTTTTAGATATTGCAGTTACAGTCAGCAAAACATGAAAACCTGTATTCACACATAACTGTTCATATGTGCTGAAACAGGCTGTCTCCCACAGTTCTTATCAAACATTCATTAAAAAAGTGAAATACTAGAAATCCGAAATGACTGAACTTTTTATTTTGCTTCAAGTAGAATACACATGAAGAAACTAGTGCAGAGATAATTCAGAAGATGGTCTCAGAACATGTGTGAGCCAGTTGATATGACTTAAATAGAAAATGTATCATAAATATCATAGTGACAGTCACAAAGGATTGCTTCAGCCTCAATTCTAGTGTATGATAAAAGATTTGGGATAAATGGTATGAAATCTATTTATTAGGAGTGCTGCTTTGAGCAAGTTAACTTTTTATGGAGGCCTATAAATTTCACTGGTAAAAAAAAAAGAAAAGAAAAAAAATACCAAAAGCATTTGATTCAAATGATGAGAGAGCTGGCAAATACAATTGCATAACCATCCTTTCTGACAATGCTTTACTTTACAAATGTATTTTAACATTAAAGCAGGTAAAGTATCATACAATATATTCCAACTACAATATCTTCATATTGGTGAAATTACGTTACAAACTAGAGGGAAGAAACTCTGTGAAAGGTCAATATTAAAAGTGCTAGCAGATATTTGCATCTCTATTCCCTAAATACTTAGTAGAAGATTATCTCTTATCACCATGAGATATCACAACAGGGTTGGTAGCAGACAGACAGTGTTTTAGGTTTGAGTTAAGAGAACTAAGGAAATAGCAATAGAGTTCATTATCAGAGTATATCAGAGTATACTTTTTCTATGTATGTTTACTATGAACCACTTTTTACCTAATGTCGCCGATCATAGAGATCATATAACAATCTATTAAATGTTGGTTGTTATGGTCCTGTTAGTACACCATTATTTCATTGTAAGAAGACAATGGGATGCATTCCCCGACTTTGAAAATTATATTTTAGAAATACACATAGCCACCAACTAAATGTTCTCTGTATTTTAAAATTATTTCATTGTCAAAATTATTTTATGCATAAGTATTTCTGTTTCAAGATCTTACTCATACATTATGGTGAATAAAAGGGCAGGATTGGGATTAAGCTATGGTGAGGGAATAAGGCATAGAAGGAGGGGTCTGGTTTAGGCTGCAGCAAAGGGATGTATAGGAAAAAGGTAGGGTTAGTTTTAGGCTACAAGAAGGAAATAGAGCGTAGAAGGGGAGGGTTAGGTATAGGCTAAGTGGAAGGGATGGCCTATTGAAAGGTTAGGGTTATGTTACTGGATGGGGAAGAAATATAAAATGAGTAGGTTAGACTATGGTTATCTGGACTTACCTGTACTTAAATTTAATAGAATTTTTTGACTGTGACATTACACATCGTATCCAGGGATAAATATGCCTTTTGACACAAAGATATGTAACAGGGTAGACACACCAGGAGGGGTGAACACAATGGTGGATGATCTAGGTAGACTGGAGGAATGGTCAAGAGCATGGCAACTTCAGTTTAATGCCAAAAAATGCAAAATCATGCACTTAGGACACAATAACCCTAATTCTCAATATACCATTAATGGCATTACATTACAAAATACTGAAGAGGAAAGGGATTTAGGGCTCAACATTTCATAACTTAGGTTTAAATACACAACTGTGCAGACTGGATGGGCCATGTGGCTCTTATCTGCCGTCATTTTCTATGTTTCTATGACACATCTGCCATTTAAGGACACCGGAAGAGACACAGCCACAATCTTGGATTTCAGACATGTGCCCGTTTTGGACCAATAGCGATCAGAGTTGTAGATGTTGCTGCCACTGTCCTATAAGGAGGCACCAGGGGAAATTTAGCTGGCCTCCATTCAAGCAGCAGGTGGTAACGCAATATCTCTCCAGACCCTGCCTCCTAGCTCCCTGAGCTATCTCAGCTTTCCCTCTATTTGTATTTCCACTATTTTGTTCCTGTTACCCTTGCTCCAACCCAGCTCACAGTACTGTCAGTCATCTTGGACGTTCAATCAAAGTTCCAGCTTACTCTGCTCAAGTCTGGATCTAACATTCGTGCTGTATATTGCTTTCAATAAATCTATGGAAAACTCTTTAATTAAACCAGCTTGTCATACATAAAAAGCAGCCTACATGCCGATAAAACATGTGTTATCTATAGAAAAGAAGTTTGATCCACATTACAATATGCCTTTCATTATTAGTTTATTATTTTGTTAATTATTGCATGAAAATTGAATATACATTTACCCAATGAGTAAAGTGGGAATTCAGAAGTGGGGTATGGAGGAGACAGGAACATCTAAAATCGCAGGGCTGGAGGTGTCGTAGCTTATAAAAGGGGCTGAGCTTAGTGGCAGAAAAAGTGCTGGTATACGATTCCACTGTTACCGGCTCACTTCGAGTGCTTATATACCAAATTAGAGAAATAATGAAAGGTAAAATAAAACATACTTTTCTTTAGGGATCTATTATGAAAATAAATTGTTTAACCCTCTCCCCATAAAAAAAGTATTCAGACATTTATGATATGATAATGATTACATAGAGAGCATATAATACATTTATTCTGCGTTTCAATTTTTAAATGTATTTGGTAAGTTAGTTTTATGCAACTTGAAAACAAATAAAACATAATAATAATTATTATTAATTAATAAAGAGGCAGCATGATTTATAGTTGTTCTTTCTATTAAGTAAGGATAACAGGCCACCCGTAGTATAGTTACACTGCACACCTGTCTCATTAGTGTATTAATGACAGAACAGCGGGACCACACACTCAGTGGAAGCCACTTCCAATTTCACTAGAACCTTAACTCTTTCGCATGTTAAATAAAATATGCATGCCGTAAAGTTTCCAGGTAATTAGAATAGGAAGCTTAGAAGTTTTGATTTAAAGGGGAAAATGATGAGCTGAAAAATCATATTACTGAAAAATATATATATATATATATATATATATATATATATATATATATCTATATATAAAGTTATAGTGGTACATGATGCAGCCAAGAATTTACAGCCCAAAACAGCTGTTGGCATAGGAATCAATATACAAGCTGAATCACAGACCTATCAATGTATCCAGGAACAGATTTGGAGTGGTGCGTGTATTTACTGAACTTTTAGACAAAATATATGGTTGATGGTTGATCCTGGACAAATTGATGCATGATACCGCATACTTCAGAAAAACTATTTTTTGTGTTGCTAAGACATTTATCCATTTTGCTGCTAACTAGTTAATATGTTTTTAAATTGTTTACCAAGTTTTTTCATTGGAATAAAGAAGACCCATAGAAAATTCTGAGTTTGCCTCTGTCCTGTTTGATTAGTTTTTATACTATTTTTTTATTTTCAAATATAATAAATTAAATAGGTAAATCATGCGAAAAATCTGAATACAACAATTTCAAAGTTTTTATTAAACACTATTAAATTGTGCAAAATTATAGCAAGCCCAAATGTGATAACAACAACCCTGATCTGCCAGCGATTCATGCTGAGACCTAGTGGAAAGGCGGTTGCCTATATTTAATGTTTATTGTTAAATATTTAAAATTTTTATTACAATTCATCAATACGTTGGAGAAGACAATTTTTGTAATTTAAAAGAGAACTTTGAAACATGTAACTATATCTCTGTGCATGTCCCGGGTGCATGTGTACTTCCCTGTACTACTAGTTCTGTATTCATAGATGGGAAGTATACATTTTACTGCTTTGCCTGCACATCTACTCCATTCAAAACTGAATAAGGTCCTTCATTGATCCATTATTTATATAAGTATTTGAGACAAGATTATGTTAACATGAAACAAAGATTGACTCCAATTCAAATCTATTCTGGGAAAGTTGGCACTTTTTAGAGTGTAAAGAAACAGCATAAACTTTTCCAAGCTGGAAGCTAGAACTATACTTGATTGCCCAGTGCAATGAAATATGAAGTTCCCTTTGTAACATATTCGTGCTTTTCTTTCTCGATCAGTTATTCATCTTTGGAACGCTACACTGTCTCTTCATATATCTAACATTATTGGTACTTTTCAAGTGTTCAGTAGAGAGAGCAGAAAGAGCTGACAACAAGCTATTCATCTCCTCTATAAAAGAAGTTACAGTGTTGGGTTACAGGCAGCCACTCTGTAAAAGAAAAAGTGCAGTCCAGTGGGTGTATTTAAACAGTGTCTTACTAAATCCACACCTTGGAAAACCTTTTTTACCTACTATAAAAATTGGGCAATAAGTTTATTTCAACTATATTTTTCATTTTTATCAGCTAGGAGCTTATGAACACTTTCAGTGTGTGACAAGGGAATATAAATCAAATATAATGAAACCATTCCTAATACTCCCTTTGGAAAGAAAAAATATTCTTCTCCTGCATGTAGAAACAGATCCTCCGAATAAAAGAAACCAAGAAAAACTCACACATTTGTCTGCGATGAGATCTCAAAGCTTCACATACACATCAATAACCTACTATATAGATGCTTCATACCTATTCTTCCTACAGAGAATGTTGAGTCTTAAAAAAAAGAGAAGTTCTTACCTATGGAATGAAAGTATAGCCAATTAACAAAGGGGTGTTATAGTATAGTATATACTAGTATTGCAGTTATTGTTAGAAAGCGGAATTTGGTTACTGCTGACCATTTTTTAAAAACTTAAATGCAATTTCTCAATTCAATATGAGGTTTCAGTTACGATTATTCCAATGTACAAAAAAAACAAAAACAACACTTGCACTTGCATATTTTGAATTAAACTTTAGCTATAAAACCTTCTGATTTACGTATTTCCCGTTAGACATGGGTCTGCGTGTCCTTTAGAATTACAAGTATTAGAATTAATTACATAATTGCATATTAACACCCTTGTAACCCTGCAAACCGTTCATTTGTGCAGCTGTTATTTATAGTTTCAAACCGTCCTATGAGAATAATGGCACAAAGTCTTTCATGTTCTTAATTATCTTATAAACCATGCAAATACTTTGAACAACAACTTGAAAACAATGACATTCAAATACCGTGACTTGGTAGATAGGACAAACTTTGACATTTGGTTAAAGACTGACTCTTTAATGTATTGTTAATAACTTGTTGAAATAGAGTATATTTTAATATATGTCAAATGTATTTTCAAAGATATTCACTTTCCTATTGTTTTCAAAAGGTGTTAAAACTCCCAGAAAGAATAGAGATTAAATATTAATACGCTTCAAAGAAAAACAAGGGATACATTTCTTTACTAGAATACATATACTGTATGATAGAAGAGTGGCTAAGAATAAAACAGTGTGCTCATTGATATTCACTGTACCTAGCTATAAGTTGTTTATTATTTCTGTATAATAACAATAAGGTTATCACTAAAAATCAAGTGAAACTATATTATACTTTTATCTTGCTCTTGTTCCGGACAATGTACAAAAACAATATCAATATCTTCATCCTTGGATACAATCCAATACCCCCCCCCCCATCTCCCTTCCTCCCTATACATATCTTCCTTACAGCCATCTTAAGAGCATTGTAGGACCTTCAAACTCTCAAATGAACCCCCATGTTACACCTTCTTTATCACAATGTCGCTCCTTCATCATCACACTACTACTACTACTACTACTACTACTACTACTCATGCTGATGTCCTGGAGGTACCCTAGAAGAGGTTGAACCTATATCATGGCGGGTTATTAAAGGGGGCAGTTTGGGGGAGACTGTTCCACAGCCATTTGGCAATTAAGGTATTGTAATGTACTATTAGAAGTGGAAAGTGGTTAGAAGTGGCGATATGGGCATTTAGAACTGGCAGTATGGAACGATAATAGAAGTGAATGGAGATTTATTCTTTTTTATTTAAATCAGACTGTATACCCCTGTATACACCCCAAGTGCATTTCAGTTAAGTTCAGTTGAGAAAACAATTGAATGAAAACCTATAATGTAAAAAAAAACAGCCTTGGATTGAGCACAGAATTAAACATGAAAATAAATTCTGCCAAGTTGTAAGAAAAAAGTCTGAATTATTTTATTCTTTATTTCATTTACATTTATTTTGTTATATTGTATTTGCATTTGCTGTAATAAAGATGCCATGGATTGCATCAAAGATATCAAAGTTAGACCTAATTGAATCTCCCTATAGGGAATAACAGCCATCTGTTATGCTTGGTAGACAGCAAGTTTTGTTTATGGATTGTCTATGCTTGAAGCATTATTTACGTATTATAGTATAATTCATTTCCTACATGAATTGCAGGATATTTTACTTTTAGAATCACAATGCTTAACCATTATGCTTCCTTACTTTTAATACAAACAAATATAAATAACAAATGCATTTTATATAATATAGTTTAAAATAATTGTTGTATAAAGTATAAGCCGAAGCGCCTAATTTTACCTAAAAAAACTGGGATAACTTATTGACTCGAGTATAAGCCGACCCCCTAGTATGTCTGTCACCCCTGTAAAAGGCTCATGTCACTGATGGATCATTGCCTCCATAGCACTGCATTGACTATGGTCTCTATGTCCCAGCTCCTATAAATCTTCCCCTATATGGGGGAATTGTCCCCCTCTTTCCCACATGTGCAGGGTTAATATAAGGCAAATAAGGCAATGTAAAGTTCCTATACCATGGTGTAACCTATACAGACACTATCATGCCTTTTCAGCTCTGTGGGCTCAGTGTGGTAAGTGAGTGGCATGCTGCCTGCCAGTGTCACGCTCTTCCCCTCCTATACCTTAGCTCCAGCTTAGCTCTGAGCAATGTGTTCAATCATACAGTATTTTAAGTTTCATGGTAAACAGAAGCAGTGCTGTCATTTTGGGCCAGATCCTGGCTTCTGCACATTGAGCGTTCAGTGACCCAAACACTGAATTTGCATTTGTTCAAAATGCAGTTTCCAATTCCCCTTCTTGTTGGGTGGAGACCACTGCTCTGATACTGAGGGCAATCCACCACCATGACCCTACCATAACGTCTCTGCATAGCTTTGTCTTAAAAGCTTGCAGAGCGGGTGTACGTAAGGACTTAGCCAAGCCCTTACCGTACATTTTACATGCTCTCCCCACCCATCGTGTGTGCTTCGCATATACACCCATCCCCTCTTGACCTAAATTAACTGCATTCCTTTGTTCTTTATCCTATGTATTAATAGATTATTTTCTGCTTTTGCATAATAATGTTTTAACTAAATCTACAGCATAGTGGTTACTAAAAGACAAAAAGAAACACTTTAAAAATATGCAATGTTTTGTTAAAGGAGAGGGAACTTTTTTATTTGTAGTGACTATTATTTTGTGTTTGGGGTTTGCAAATTTAACATCTGCAGAATGTGTTGACCTAGACTAAATGATGCAGTGCTTGAAATAAACGTAGCTACTGTAGAATATGATAACCCCTTTCAATGATTAGAATAGATGGCTGACCTGCTCATGCAGAATGAATCTGGCATAAATTATTTACTCAGCTGATGGGTTTTGAAAACTGTACAGTAAAAGAATGAGATTTGTGGTATAAATATTTATTCTGGTTCATTCTTATTTACTAATTCCAATTTACATTAGGTGACACCTTTTATACCAGTGATAATTAATAATTGGACAGTAGGTCATGTACTATATGCCTTTTTGCAGATGACACAAAGATATGTTACAGGGTAGACACACCAGGAGGGGTAAAAACAATGGTAGATGATATAGGTAGACTGGAAAGATGGTCAAGAGTGTGGCAACTGCAATTTAATGGCAAAAAATGCAAAATCATGCACTTAAGACACAAAAATTGTAATGCTCAATACACCATTAATGGCATTACATTATAAAATACTGAGGAGGAAAGGGATTTAGGGGTCACCATTTCATGTGACTTAAAGGCAGCAGGGCAATGTAACAAAGCTCCTACACATGTAAGAAAGGCAACTTCACTGTGCCCATGGAAAAACCACCAGAAAATAGAAAGAGGAGCTGTGATTGATACGTTCACACTGACAACCCAGGAATTTCAATGTTTTTCTACTTGTGTAGTTTGCTGGGGCTCTGAAATTTCCATGTTAGTAACTCCGTTCACACTGCTCAATCTACTCAAAATGACAATAAATAATAAAAAAATTATCTAAAAATAAAAAAAAAATTGAATAAAAAATAATAAAGAAATAGAAAATAATAATAAAATAATGAAAAATAAATAATAAAAACAGTGATAAAATATAAACAATTAAAATATATCAATAAAATAAACAATAAACAAATTATAAAAAATATTAAAATGTTTAAAAAGCTAAAAATAAAAAAAATATTAAAAAAAGAAATAATAACAAACACATTATTTTAGAAGCGTGAAACACATTCTTCCATAGGTTTACATTGTGAGTACTAAGGGTCGCTGATCAAGCTCAGTGTTGTGGTTCAGGAGATACAGCACTCTATATTCACACAGCGGTGGAGCAGCAGGTATACATCAGACATACATACATAATCAAAATACACAAAGAAGCCTCCCCGCTATGCGCCACTCTAGATAGCAAAATTCTTAAACTATTATACTATAAGTTCTAAACATACATACAGTCCAATTCAAAGTT
>JABWIB010004335.1:23274-35882 GCA_016617825.1 Platyplectrum ornatum
TACAGTATAAGGGGTCTCAGGATGGTATAAAGTACATGTGGAGTATATTAGGGGTTCTGAACATAGTACACTATATAAAGCACACCCAGCCCTGCCCCAACCCGCCCAAGCCCCACCCCTTTCGCTGCCGCGATTCGCGGAAAATTGTAAACATTTAATTATAAAAGTTAAAAACAAAGATTGTCCCCATAGTGGGACAAACTGGGAGGCGAGAGGGACAGAGGGACAGTACCCCAAAAGCGGGGCTGGGAGGTATGCATATACAGTATATTCCATACCTCCCAACATTTTGGGGGCTTAAAATGGGGCAAAGAAGTCCTGCCCGACTCCACCCTGGCTCTGCCACCTTTTGCCACTGCGATTGCAGCAAGTTT
Source organism: Platyplectrum ornatum (assembly GCA_016617825.1). NCBI lineage: Eukaryota > Metazoa > Chordata > Amphibia > Anura > Limnodynastidae > Platyplectrum > Platyplectrum ornatum. Next base: position 23,649 of record JABWIB010004335.1, read on the forward strand.
TAGCTTTTCATAAAATGTCATTTAAAGAAATCAGCAATGCTTACTAGTTGTCCTCGTATCAGGACAAACTAGTAGGGGACAGGACATTAGGACAGTCACCCAAAAGTGGAACTGTCACGCTGAAATTTGGACAGTTAGGAGGTATAATATAATAGGGTGCTGTTCCAGACCCCATAAATACCCATAAACATGTACTTTATACAGCGTGCCACTTATACCTAATATGCTGCAGTTGTATTACATGTAGGATATATAGGGAGTACGGGCTTTATATGTAGAATATATTAGGGGACACATACTAAATATGGAATATATTATGTGTCTGGGAACTGTAAACAGGTATGTAATGTAACACCCTAATAATATATTATTATATTATATACCATTCCTAAAACTCCTAAGTACTCTATGTACAGTGTGCCATCATTTGAAAGTATTATCCTTTAATAATAGTAATATAATAGTCAGAAAGTATTGGCAATGATAAATAATTGCAGCTTCCCAAACATAAGCTGGATGTCTGCAAAGGACATGTACCACTGGTTGTGATAAAGCCAGTTTCTGTATAGATACAATGGCGCCCTCTAGGGGTCCTCTATGCATTGCACTTAAGAAAACGGTAATACAAGAGTTCTGATGTAGTTCTTTACCTGGTATATGTATTCTGACTCATCGAGATATTAACAAAACCAATGAAACTAAATATTTGATTATTAAATACTTGATTAAAAAGGATTTATGTATTATGATTCAAATCCTGTTATTGTTAGTAGCTATAGGAAAGTAAATGTTTTATTGTCTTAATTTTTCTTATTTTATTGAGTAAATGTTATTATCACTATCTTTCTGTAACTGGAAAAAATATATATATATATATATATGTTTAATACTACAAGATTGCCCTACATAAAATTATTATGCCTTACTACAGCCTCAAATATATTCATGACCCTTTTCTTATGTTTTAAGCAACCTAATAATAATAATAATAATATTAATATTTTTGTCCTTTTTTTTGTTTTGTTTCTACCTAAGAAAGTGGCCTCTGAATATTCCAGAAAACAACTTTAACCCATGTTTACCTACACGACAGATATTCATTATCAATTGCATTACACATAATGGACGTTATTATAGACTACACAGCTTATATACGCTTCTCAGGGCACTGCTGCCGCTCACTTCCAGCCGTCATATTACATGCAGTGCACACTCAGTGGGTGACACCGACACTGCATCACTGTGTTTATTGCAGTCTAATTCTATGTTACTGTAGTTTTTAATTCCAGCTTTAATAACCTATTCCAGCTTAACCTATAGACCTAAAAAAGAATATATTCACTGCATAAAGGAACATACACCAGAATAAAGATGAGCTTATTAGGTAACACTATTGTTTTTGGATACTTTTTACATATTTTTGTAGGATAAAAAAGTTCCTCACTTTCATGGAAAAAAAAAAACCCTAAAACAAAAATAATGGTAAAAGATATAAAATAAAAAAAATGAATTGGTCTGAACACCGTACGGAGCGTGGGGATACAGTGGCAAACGCAGGATTCTGGGTAGGGGGGTTTCTAAAACATGTATGGTGTTGTAGAGATGGTGCACTGTATACAGTAAATATTGGGTATATTAGGTGTCAGGTGTATATTTGGGTATATTGTAGTCATACTGTTTTTTTTATAGTGCAATCTCCAAACCATTAATACACCCCACATATATTACACTATGTGATATACCCCTACCCCCTTTATACTTAATATGTACTTGTACTATATACAGGTCTGGAGTAAACACTCTATATAAAGAACATATTGGGTGAACGCCATCTCAGACCAGCTAATAATACTTAATATAACCAGGATGTAATACAGCAACAATAAGGGGGTTATGGGCAACCAGAAATCCCCCCCTGCGTTTGCCTTTGGGATAGGCATCCAGATGAACCCCACCTGGTGGCATTGAGTAGTCTCATGGTGTATCTTTAATGTCCGTGCTCATTGCACAGATCTGTCTCCTTCTCCTGACTCCACTGATCTCTAATAAGATGGTTGTGAAGTGACTGGCACAATGTACCCGTCCTGTCTTGGATTTTCTCTGGTTGTATGATGTCCGTCTCTAGCCATTACCCTCACTACAAGGTGCCTTAAGATTTATTTATGAATGGCTCTTTCAGATTTCCCTTCTGCAGGTCGGCTGCACCGAAATGTGATCCGGCTGATGGGATATAACCTAATATTATCCCTGCGTTTGAAAACACACTCAGTAAATTGCATTTCTTTCATTTCCATGAATGTAAAACAGACCAGTCGTGTCAATCTCACTATATAAACAATAGTTTTTTTTTTTATTACAAATCCTATTTCTGGGTCTGTATTTAAAAAAAATAAATAAAATATATATATATATATAGATATATATATATATATATATATATTAAACAACCTGCATTCACACAACACAGGCATTATATATAGAAGTAACACAAATTTTAAATTGTGTATTTGTTTCAGATTATATTTCATTTGGTATAACCTGGACTCAGACTTAAGAAAACCATGTGTACACAGCTGTATTATGCTTCATGCTTTGCAGCGGTATATAACCATTTGCGTCATTTTGTAATGTAAGTCATTCAGGGGTGCACCTTACCCCCCTTTGCTCCTTTGGATCCTGGTGTGCCTGTGGAACAAATATTAGGGGGCAGATCCATAATTTGTTTAGGTGCAAGTGTAGAGTGTAATGCAAATCCATATTGCATTATTAGGGGTGCAGGTAAACACTTTGCTTTTGAATAGCTTTGTGTTTAATATTCAAATTAGAGTTCAGTCACCTTTCAAGTCTAATGAAGGGGGCGATTTGCCGTCCCCAAACTGGATCAGGGCTCCAATAGCTGAACAGAGTCTGACATGTGAACATTGGACTCCCTAAGCTTCTATAATATAACAGAACTTACATTCATATAATATAACTGAACTTACATTATAGAAGAGCAGGAAGCCCAATGCTCTCTTGTGCATTGCCCTGGAAGGGCACAGGACCCTGAAATTAACACTGATCCAGTGGCCGCACTCACTCACAAACAGCTGCAGACACTTGTTTGGGTGAATGGACCAGATTCAGACTTTAGGCACTATTGACTTACTCTCAACTTACTCAAGAGTGGGCAAAACCCTGTTGAATTGCAGGGGAGGTGAATTTTATTAGTTGCAAACAGTATTAGAGTTTCCTAGCCCAAGTGTAATAACAGTGTAACAGTAACGCTGGTCAGTATCCGTGTGCAACATGCAACAATAAAGTATTCTCCCTGCATGTAAACACTAACATTCATTTTACCCCCCCCCCTGCAATTCAACATGGTTTTACCCAATCATGAGTAAGTTCCTAAGTTCGGAAGTCTGGATCTGGTTCGTATACTTTTTTCTAGTATAACCTTACATTCCCAGTCCACGCCTTTCTTATAATAAATAACTGGTTTTGCCCAGATAATTTCTTACTGTTTTCTAGTAACAAGACCACGGTATGTTCAGCGTGTGAACACGTACACCGTATTGCTTTCATCTCTTTACCCGTTTCCATAGGACAGCTTATCTTACATTTTATCTCCATGCGTGAGTTATTGTACCTATAAGCAGGGGGCGATATTTACAGAATTTCCCTGGAGATAAATAATAACCAGTTATAGATGACTGACTCAGAATCTGCATCCAGATTTTGCTGATCTAAGGCTTTGCTGGTGAAGCTTAGATTTACACCCTGGCTGTTGGCACATCACTATGATACAACAATATCCTAAATGCAGGCTGTGGCCCCCTATAGTAGTTTAGAGTCTGTAACGCTCTTGAAAAAGTTTAAGAAGAAGAAGAAGAGAGAAGCATCCCCAACGGCGTAGCAGAACCTTTTCCTGTATCCTGCACCAAGCTGACCTTGGAAACAGCATGACCCAATGACCCAATCCAATACATACAACATACTCTGCTCCCAGGCTTCCAGCTGTCACTCATCTGGCATTAATGAATGAACTACTGATAAGAACATTAATAGAGTATAAAGACGTGTGGAGGGAAGTGCATAAAAATGAGGCTAGTTCATGTTAGCTCTCACCAGCAGGGACCCCCACCCCCTGGTATCTACCTCAACCTGCCCCGATCACCTCCCTCCTGTCTATATCCAGTGTAATACATTATACACTTCCCGACCCTCTTAGTTATTATTCTGTACCCTCATGCTATGTATGTATTCCATGTTTGTTACTGTATACCATCACATTGTACCCCCATGCTATATACTCTTTCACGTCTGTTATTGTATTGTATACCATTACACTGTACCCTATGCTATGTATGTACTCTCACTAGAAGGTTGTGATGGCAGATGGAATATATGTGTTTAAGTAAGACAAATTTTTAGAGGGTTATGACTGGTAAGTAAAATATTACCTTAGTCAGGAGGAAACAGGGGACAGGGGAACCAGAATAGGTCAAACTTGATGTATTTTTCAACCCCAACAACTATGTTACTAAGTGCGGTGCTGCAGAAATTATGTGGAGCCTTATAAATAAATGTTAATGATAATAATAAGTGGAATAGCCTCCCGTTGTATGCTATGGGCTTTATATAAGGATATTTACATTTTTTAACTTAATTTACGGGTTAAATAAATGCTAGGGTGTAGGGTGTATGGCCCAATCTGCAAGTAGTTTCGCAGGTTGACCATCACTAGTCTAGTGTTAGTATGGGTCTTTTTATTTATTATTTTATTTTATTGCTTATTAAAACTACTAGGGTTACCGAATTCTTGCCTCTCCCTCCTTGGAGAAAGAAAAAGATGGCAGCCTGAGAGTGAGGCGCGCGATTTATGCAAATCCCATGTGAAGTCCCTCCCTCTATACGGTAAAAGCCTCCAATCATAGGCTTCCCTTAGTAACGTTTAGGGCTTGAGTGAATGCTTATCATTAAATCACTGCCTCCAGCCCCCGTCAGGGACCATTGCCCGCTCTCCTGGGATTCCGGGAGCAATGCTGGAAAGTGCTGGAGATACAGCAAAGCTGATATATTTACATGAACAATGATTACTGTGCCATAAATAGGCGTCAGTGTTATTTTCCTAACGTCTCGGCTGCATTGTACCCTCATATTATGTTTCATACGAAGTAGCAAGAAACGGATTTGCATTTTGTGCTGGGTCTTCTACCTCAAAGTAAATGTATTTCAGCCACTGGCCGATTCTATCAAGTGGAGTACATGGGATACCCAGAGGCAGCGAGTGCTGCTAAGGCTGACTTGTGTTTTAATTAACGCTGCAGCACACTGTCTCGGCAGGAAAGCCTTTACTGCCTGCTTTCTCTGCTTTGTTTGTTAGAGGCTGTAAATAATCCTAAAACACCATGTAGGCGAGCCCCTTTCTAAATGTTTAACTAGAGAGGCCCGGATATTTATTCGCTTTAAGTTTCCTTTCCAAAAAAATAAAGAACTTGATCCAAACTTACACAAAGTGGATGTTCACAGGCCGATCACATTGGAAGATACAGCGTATTTTCAGCTCCATAAGATGCACCTAGATTTTAGAAGAGGAAAACATGAAAAAATATTCTGAACCAAATAGTGTAATATAATATTTACACTATATTTTATTTATTTATTCATTATTATTATTTATTTTTGGGGGGATGGATTTTTGGGGGGATGGATTAAGACTTACGGTAGGGTATAGTTGTCAGAATTCTGAGTGGTGTCCAAATTACTCTTAGGTATTTCCATGTCTTTACTGAGCTGGAGTTTGCACAGTTACGTACTTTTGAACTTACGAGCAAGTGGGCGAAACCATGTTGAATTGCAGGGGAGGTAAATTGCATTATTTGCAAACAGTATTAGAGTTGAGAGACGATGTTTCCAGCACAAGTGTAATAACAGTGTAACAGTAACGCTGGTCAGTATCTGTGTGCAACATGCAACAATAAAGTATTCTCCCTGCATGCACACACTGACATTCATTTTACCCCCCCTGCAATTCAACATGGTTTTACCCACTCACTCATCACTTCAATAGTACGTAAGTCTGGATCAAGTCCACTGAGATATCTCCCAACAACGTAATATTGTTGATTATAAATTAGAATCTTCCAGAAGTCCAATCACCCTGTACGATACTGTTCACATGACTGTACAACATCATCGGACAGTACACACTGGTGAGATGATGCAGCTTATTGTTATTGCATTATAACTTCCCTGCGCATTGATTCGCTATCAAACATATAGGTCCTATATTGTGTGATATGTTAGTGATCACAGTGGGTGGAGCTCCTGCTTGCAGCCTGGGTGTATAGTACACAGGTATTCAATCACTGCAGAACAGGCCCATTACCTTTAGATATATGCAGTGAATACGCACATCCTCCAGAAGTACATCTTATGTGTAAAGTTGCTGCCTTTGCTTTGCCCCCTGATGCTACTTCATGCATTACAATGATTTTGCATTTGTAAATATGTAGCTCCAAACAAACAAATTAAAACATAATTAATTATGCCCTAAGAACCCATTGTAGCCTCCAGCGCCTGTCAAAAGGTCAAGCGTCCCCTGAATCCTTGCTATGCATACAGTGACCTGGAAGAGCCATTGATAACCACCCGCGGCAGTGAATCTCTGCGGCTTCATCATCCGACATTGAATCTACCCTGGGGCTAGTGTTCTTGGCATTTTCCTTATTGAGATGTACACATACAATATTTATTCTAAACTATTTCAAACTCACTGCCAAGATAATGAAAAGGGGTCACTTCTACACCCTGGCTATGTTCTTTATCCATGATTATGTGTTACAGAATGTTTGTCGTGTATATTTATATATCCATTATACATAGGAATAGTATACAGTTTAAAGCAGGGATAGCTGGATATATACGGCATGTATGTTTGCATGCATAATAGTAGCATTTCCAGCGATAATGCTGATGCTACAGGCTGCAAATTGAATGGTGTATACATACATTAATAACCATAGTTTAAAGCACATTTAATTTTGCCTAAATGTGTCTAATCTTAGACATCGATTAAATCTGAACATGAACATGGTCCTGTAGAAATAGGTAATAATAATGAGACGGCAAGTGGATAAGGGCGAAGGGGTAAATGATAAAGCGTAAGCAGTGACAGACTCAGGCTCCATTGCAAGGAGGCACGTTTTGGATGAGCAGGTTGAGATGGAGCCATGCGGTGGAGGCCGAGCTAGCAGCCCGGCAGCCTTAAAAAAAAAACCTAAAATAGCGCTCGGCCCTCTATGAATGAAGAGAAGAAGAGAAGAACTGAAAAGAGGGTTAAGTGGTAGTCCATATATTATGTTTGAATAGTACAGAAGCATTATATAGCAAGGACACAACTTTTCCTATGTATGGATGGTTTGCATTGCTGGCAATGTGCTCCTAATTCACGTCATTCAGCCGTATGACCACATGGCATACTTACGTTATACTAGGGAAAATTGTACCCCTTACCCGACATAAAGGGACAATTGTTTAGGGGTCATATAAGTTTCAATGCCAAACTGTGGGGTAAAGATGGAGGAACTTCATCTTCATCAAAGTCTTCCAGATGCCGCTGAATCTATCCCTCTATGCAATTGCATGGGCCCCGATGTTCAAATAAAATAACGAATATGTCGCAATGTCTTGAAAGGGCAGTAAATGGCACACCGATACATCATAATTTGCACCCCATTCTACATGCCTTACATCACAATGACCACAGGTATGGAAATGTGGATCATGCGGATTCCGATCTGTACTGAGGTATAGGCGACTACAACTCCCAGCATGCTCCAAGGGAAAGGGTGCTACCTGGGAAAACATGATGGGACTTGTAATGGAGAAAGAAGGGATGGGATACAGTGCAAGTGATTACTCTGTGAAATATGTTGGCTGCTTTGAGCTAAAGTCACTGGCGACACAAGGAAGTCTCAGCCTACAGCCCCTGAATTCCCTTTTAATAAAGTGTATGTTAGGTCCCTTCGCCTCGTCTTGCCTCTGGCGCTGTGCTGCGGTGAATATTAGTTTAAATACAGATTGCTTGTTACAATAACACAGCACTGCCTGAAGTTAAGGAATGGTTAGGACTGTATTACATCTGCAGTTTTCATCGGAAACATTTATTCAATCAAAGCAAAAAAATAGATCTGGTTCCTCAACTCTGTCAAGATTAAACTGTTATTGATCCTTTAAATGAAATTTGTTCATACTGATCGATCAAACACATTATCTTTTTGCTTCCACTCTATTACCAGCAATTGGAAACTCAGAAGCGTCAATATCAGTCTGACCACATCAAGCCTTAAATGAGTCCTATGATGTTCTTGGCTTCTAAAATATTATAGAACTCTGCTGCAGGCCTGAATTAGCCCTGTTGTAAGTCTAGCAAGCACTGACCGCCTGGGGTGAGGTGAGAGCAGAGGGATTCTAGAAGGGGGTATTCCACGCATTAACCCTATTTATAATATAAGCACAAGAAAGCAGAAATCATCGTCATAACATGCATACATATATAACAAAATATACATACATACACTGGCTGATTCACAACAGAACATATATGATGAATGTACTGGGAGTACTGACTCCACCCACAAGGAGCAAGAGAACGAAATAGAAGCTGCATGATGACAAGAGCTACGTCCTGATTGGTTGATTGTCAAGGACTACTAGGGGGTGAGTAGGGAACAGGATCACTTGTGCATTCTGGATTTCTCATTCAGTGGTAGGTAACAGGGTATTTCAGAGTAGCCTTAAAAAATAAATATAAAGTTATATATTTATTTATATACACACACACTTATACAGGACCACCATCAGAAATAGCAGGCCCAGGAATGCCAAAATTGCTATGACCTCACCCCCCTTTCTCTGCCACGTCACAACGTCTGTCCGGTCCGGGAGCTCACTTAGACGACCATTAATGACTTGACATGGCACCAGTCCTCCGCTCTGCCCGGGCCCCGGCCCGACTGTCCCACCCTGATGCCGGCCCTTCATATATACATAATATGCTACTAGCTATACACATACTTGGAAAAAGGTCGGGAACTTGTCTATGCTGCATACACATAATTCTATAATTTTGTATAACTTTGAGATTTATTCTTTCCTTAGAGTAAGAGACTACAAGATGGCCACACATCATACATAACTGTGCCCAAAAGTAAAGCGACACCCCCAGTGGTTTGAAGGAGGAATTGTGGGCATGAATTTGTATTCTTGTAGGCATTCCTGCATATAAGAGCTAAATAAATATATAAGTGTTCACAGGTGGCAGTCTGGAAGTTTACCGTGTATGGCGGCTTGCAGTCTGCGTCCTGCAGAGTTGCAGAGATACGGAATTCTACAGCCCATGAAGGGTGATTAATCATGTTGAAGCAATCCATTTAAAAAAGGATTTAATCGTCCTCTGGTGAAGTGCAATACAATGGCTCAATAAGGCTGCAGATCTTTAAAATGAACTTCATTTGGGATACATTGGGCAAAACAAAAATAAAGTCTCCTTTCTCGTAACCCACCGGGGAGTTCCTTTCTCTTGCTGTCAATACGATGGAAGCCGGTGTTCTGTCTCTGATGAGAGCTAATATCTCCACCTGCAAGGAACGCTTTATTGCAAGTGTGAGGGAAGCGCTGGATGATAAGAGTGGACAGTGCAGAGGAATCGCTGTGTACAGACATTTCATCATCACACGGATACAATGAACTGCTTACAGGATGCGCACACACTTCTCCGAAATCTTCTATTTGAAATCAAAGTTAAGAAACTTTGACTGACGTCACGCCGCTTTAAAAACCACCGTGGAGGGCGGCGGAGTGGTCCCGTTCGCCCTCCCGGTAATAAATTAACACTTTTTCTTTTTTTTTTATCATTTCTTTTCCCCCCCGCCTGGCTTCCGCCCCTCTCCTGGCCGGCCGCCCTAGGCGAAGGCCTGACTTCGCCTAATGGGCGCGCCGGCCCTGGGTATAGGTTCCGCAGAACCTGTGGGAAGTGGCTGAATCCCACCACTGCCTGTTATCTTTACTCCCAAACTCTGGATCAGCCCCCAAGTCGATCTTTAATCATTATCATCATTGTAATCAATATCGAGCTTACAACTATTAAGCTACAACCAGACAGACAACAAAAAGATCACTTCTGATTGGTTACTGTGAACCCTGCTGCTTTTATCAGGCATAAACCCTGTTATAGTCTGATGGGATGGTGGAATTTGTAATGCCCGGTGTTTTATGCCGAGGAGGACATCAAGTCATGGATTGCATATGTAAATCCCTTCATTATTCTGTAACTAAAGAGATATATTTTGTTGGAACCTGAACTGCACACATTACATCAACATTATTTTACAGCGCGTAAATCTCTGAGCTTTCGCAAGACACAACTAAGTTTTTTTATCAACCCAGTATATCTGCTGGGGAATCTCAACTATCTCAAAGCAAATCAACTCTAATCACCGGCGCAACTTTTAATTGCTCTTAGGTCTCCTTATGTCAGGCCGTTTGATTGGCTGCTTCCAAATTTTGCAGCCTAATAAATGACATTATTCAAGAAAATAGGTGATATTGAGCATTAGGATACACAGAGTTGAGTTTCCCTGGGTCTCTGTTACTGTTACCAAAGCTATTGATAAGATGTCTAAATTTATTGCAGAATAATTCTACAGGAAAGTAGATAAAAGGTTCCTGAATATAATATGAGTTGAAAGCTGTAAATTGTAGCAATGCATATCATTTCATTCAAATGTAGGAAGCAATTACCATCTGCTATATTCATCAGTTCCCTCCTTTATGACTTAATTATATGTTTAATGCTATCAGATCAAGCAAAGGGCACAATAGATGAATGAGAGAGAGAATAGGAGAGATTTTGCAGCAAGACAAAAGGTGGATGAAAAGAAACCTAAGAAGAGAATTGATTCCATTTGTTGGGAGAGAAGTTAATTTAAATAGTATATTCTATCATCTCTTGTGCTTTGCGGAGATAATATAAATCACGTGTTTGCGAATTTGCTTCATACAATTTTAACAAAAGCATTTAAGTTTCGAAAAACCGAAGGTCTATGGGTTCTGATTTATTTATGAAATGGGTAACATTTACAGAGAAAGAGCAATGACTGACAAGGAACGCATTCAAATTATTATTAAGCAGGAATTTTCCAGGCAGCTAAGTGACAACAGAGGATCTGACTATCTGCCTTTTGTTTTATTTTACACTCCATTTATCGGAAAACATTTATCTATTCGTGGCACGGGCATATCGCTTAGACGTTGACAGTTACATCACCTAAAGGCCAGGAAGACACGCCAAAGTAAGTTTTTAGCCGAGGCTAATTAGTATAGAACTCGCCTTTTAGTCTTCATTGTCCTCAGAATTAAAGTTGCTGCCTCTCCCCGATTAAAAGTCTCATATATAGATTTTATGCTGTGTAGAGGGCGAAAGGTTTCTTTATGATGGACCTATTAACCTATTAACCTATATATGTGTCTGATTCAAAACGTGATCGTTTGTTTATGTAAGCAATACTTTAAAAGGTTTACAAACCAAAATGAGGAGGCTGACCCACAATTTGGGATTTATAGGCATTTTTCTAGCATTTTTGTTCTTTTTAAACTATAANTGTTTANGTGTGTGGGGAAGATAATTGACCAGTTCNTCAAGGGAAAAATTGTTCAAATTATCGTNAAAATCACACTATGATGATAATCGTTNTAGTCAGTGCCCAGATTTACCCAAACATGGGTAAAGCTTTTTTCTAAAAACGATAATTGTTCAAGAGAGGCCGGCAAACCATTATCGTATCTTTCGAAATTCTTGATCTAGGAACAATTCACAGTTAATAGCGCTGAGAGGAGAATCGTCAACAAATAGATATGCAGCCCACCAAGCTGCAATCCGTGTATAAACAGTATAAACCTGAAAAAACTATTTGTAAGAGGCGCTAATCCTCACACCAACTGTTAATGAAAGGTCAGTGCGTATAAAATGATGAGTCAAAGTAAATTCCCGATTGATTNTCCTTTGCGGGGCCGAATATTAGGTAGTGTGTGGGCATTTCAGATAAGTGTGAACAATTTTGCAATGTTAACTAAATTGTAGCCACATTATCGTTTTCTTAAAAATCGTTAGCTACATTGTAGACTCTTTCACAATTATCTGAAATGCCCACAGACTACCTAATATTGGACCACTCAAAGGATAATCAATTG
>JABWIB010004336.1:7990-19880 GCA_016617825.1 Platyplectrum ornatum
TGAGATTGCAGTGCGATTGGAAAGTGGGGATGTTGCCCATCAGATTCAAGCTCTCAGTTTCATATTACACACTGGAGAATGTGAACTCAAATCTGATTGGTTGCTATGGGCAACATCCCCACTAATCTCACTGCAATCTCACCGATTAGTAAATATACCCCCCAGGGTGAGAGATGGGAAGGCTTGAGATACAGCCACACCCCCAGTGGTTAGGACACACCCCTTTACAAGCATATATTTAATAGCTGTGGAAGGGAAGCTCAAGACGTTGTTGTAGCAGCGGGTCCCGGAATGTCTCCTGGCAGCCCAGCTTGAATCGCTTGGTGTGCACCTTTGCAATGCATGCAGCCTGCTCCACTTTTTGTAACCAATCTTAAGCCTCTGCTTCAGGATCCAATGATTTACTTGCTAAGAATTCTGCTNTACTTTTTATGAGAGGCGCAATGTACAGATATTTTGAAATGGACAATATTAAGACACATTGAAATAATAGATATTTATACATGTTCCTCCATCCAGCAGCATCATGAGGACTGAGGCATCTCTCATAATGGCCATCAAAGACCTCCCTTTCTTCAAGTAAACCATGATTGTAATTACCTTCATTACGTATGGCAGTAACAGAACAATGGGAACAGTAGTACTGATGATATATTAACACATACTGACCCCAACTAATAAAACTGTTGTGACAATTAATCAAGTGACGTTTAGTGTTTCATTACAAAGAGAAGCGTCTGCCATTTATAATGGACAGCACTCATACTTTAAAGGATCGTGTCCCTGGAACAGATAACTGTAATTACTGTGATTAAGANATCTTTCAGGATAACAGCATGCTGTAAATGAACAGATAGCACAGGTGCTCTGCGCTACTCCAATGACAAGTTTAAGACCTAAATAAATAACACTGGCGAGGAACAGAGGGCACCCTAAAGTCACAGTTCTGAAGAGGAGCACCTCTTTATCATGCATGTGGATNAATAGCAGCTATATTAGTCCAGGTTTGTCATTATTATGTACATTGACTTACTTTTCTGTTCATAGGTTAAAGTCATTAGAATTTAATTATCTTGCTCTTTGATCTGTTTCCTACTGCCTTCTGCTGCGTTATGTTATTAGGTACTATAGCCTTTATACATTGCCCTATTGAATGAGCTTCTTATCTCCCAGCATTGTATGAAGCTATGGAGTTGCTCGCAGTTATAAATGGCACTCAGCAATGGCACTCTATCATTAAGCATGCATCATATCACTGGAGCTTGGAAAGACAGAAATAATAGTTTTGCCATTGTCCAATCATGTCCTAACATTAGCAAACCCTGCCGTACTCTAATNACTTCATTTCACAAACTTTTTATTTGTCTAATAAAATGATTCGAATGGGTGTGATCATAAACGTATAAAACCAGGCGACTTCTATGTGTGTGCTGNACTTGCCCAGAACTGGAAGTTCTGCACAGATTTTTGGCAAACCCAGTGTTGTGTATGGGGATGTGCCTTCACTTTGTCCATGTAAGGGTTGTACAAGGAGCTGCACATTAAGACAATATGATCGTAACTTGGAAAATTGAGTACCTATGGAAATACCTTACTACATCAGGATCGGGGACGATGGCTCTAGGCAAGAATGTATTTAGGAAATAAATTTTGGATACCTATGCAAGTGTTACACAAAGCAGCTAAGCTTAATGCAGCTACGTAACCATATATGCTATATATCTATCTATCTATGCTCCAGCAGCAATTTCATAGCATCGACTACATGCCTTCATCCCTCACTCCAATGACACCCACCCACCGAACGAAAGTGGTTGCAGCATGAGTTCTGGTGTTCTGGTTTGAACGAGGTGTCATTGAATGCGCTGTAAATGACACTGAGATACACTGCTTGAGCTTAGGTAAGTTCACCTTTAGACCGCCCCAGTATCNATATTCTGTTAGTATCATTCTGGCTTCTACTTAAATGATACTAATGATGTTGCTGACTGGAAGCACTGTCGTGTTCAAGCGAAATTATATTTTCCTTACCCAAGAATATCTTCCACTAGTATGTTAAGGGCGCTGGGGTTGCGGATGAGCTTATCTAGAAAGCTCACGATATCTGAGAACTTGGGCCGGTGATTCCTTTCTTTCTGCCAGCAGTGCAGCATCAATTGATGAAGAGAGACTGGGCAACCCATCGGAGCTGGGAGTCGATAACCTTCTTCTATAGAGAGAATGACCTAAAACAATAGTTAGACAAGTAGTATTACATGACACATATAAANTCATTATATCTACTTATGAGGATAAAAAATGAAAAAGTAAAAANTCAAAAAGCCAAATTAAAAATCCAAACTAAAGCTAAGCATTATGGGACAGATTGAATAATACTTTCCCCTCTGTCAAGGTCCCACGATGGTCTGCCAGTTGGATCTCATAGTGAAGTTATTGACAAATCAAAAGCAAAATGCGTATCTGCATTTAGCCAATGGCAGCCCTCTAATTCAATTTACTTTATTTAACATAACTAATCCTAGTTTTCCTCCTCCAACTATTTATTCTGAATATAGGGGAATAAGAACAGGTGACCCATTAAGTCAGAGAGATAGGTCTCTNTATAACTTTCTTGGACATAATAATTGAGCAGAGTTTCTGAGCTACCATCACCCTGAATTATGACCATTATGTCATTGTCTAAGCTATTAATGCCGTGAATGCATACACTGGGCTGCCAATTAAAACATCATATAATTTCTCTCTTTATTACAAAACTTAATTTTATTTTTTTTTAATTCCCCTTGTAAAAATTTTATAATTTGGGTCTCCAATGCTACTGCGGTTGTGCCTATTGATCTGGTCAATTGCTCAGAGTGTGCCGGTATGCACCGGTATGGCATACCTTCACTTACCCCCCGCTAAGCACTGACCCCTTTTATAAGCCTGCAATTTTGTGATCTCTTTCCATACCCACTTCATGTTGGGTCCTGATCTGACCCAACATGAAATGACATTACAAAAGAATCCAGTTATTACATGTTCAAGGAAACCAGGACTATTATAAGCCTGTTAAGAGACTGCTGTTGGACATTTATTTTATTTATAGTATAATATCGGTGTTGTACGTAGAGTTGAGATGGTTAACCACTAGGTGCTAAAAGTGATATAACTGTGATTCAGACAAAGCAATAAAAGTATTTCCCTTACTCCTTATTAGATNAAATACCACAATATGTATGTGTAACAATGGCACCGAGTAGTGAAACCCGACGGCCCCGGAGTTCATTTACCAAGTAATTCCATTATCTCCCTGTAACTACTCCTCATGCTGAGCCACACTCTCCGGAGGCATTTATTGTAGGTTTAACTGCAAAAAAAGNCTTTGATGAATAAATTGAGGAGAAATTGTTACACTTTCTTTTTTTTTCCTATTTCCATCAGTTTGAACAATGCGGTGACATTCCCCTTGGATCAGCTCTTACTCTTGGGAGACACCGCACTTACGAGCAGCTTGCCATGCTCTTTGTTCAATCTTTTCCGAGCAATTATGTCAGTATTGTTTGAAATCCATTAGCTGTTCTTTTTTTCCCCTCTCTCGAAAATCGGTAGAGTTTATAGTGCGCGCTAATTTATACATTCACTTACAGATGGAAAAGAAGTCTTTTAAAATGATTCCATAGCATAGATGTACTTTGCCTGAACTTTTGTTTTTTTTTGCTGATAAATATAATTTCAGTTGTTTGCTACATTTAATGCCGCAGTAGATTTTTCTGCTTTTTCTTTCTAAGCGGAGTCTCTACGGAGAGCCCACTACAAATTTAAAGTAGCTGCAGGGTTTTTAAAAGGGGGTTTCCAAATGCATGTAGGGTATACTAGAGCTGTGGAGATGATGCACTGTATAAAGTATATTGGGTAATGGCACATGATATAATATATATTGGTAATGTTTGGGTATACACTACATAGTGTACTATATCCAGACCTCTAATATACCCCACATATATTACAGTATGCGATATTCACTTACCTCCTTTAAACTCAATATGTATTTTATATAATAAACCATTCCCTGTGCACTATCTGCAGTAGACACACTATATAAAGTACATATTGGGTATATTAGTAATATCCTATAATATATGTGAGTTATATTAGTGGTCTGGGAATGGTACATAGTATACTGTATATAGTGTGTCACACCTAAATCCTAATATACCACAAATACATTATAAAGTGCCATATCACTACTGGTCAAAGGGATGGTGGGATGGGGGTACATACATTGTACAGTGTGAGTGGGGCTGAGGGCCTGTCATACTGATCTTATCCATACCTCAGGCGACCGCAGGGACGTGTGGAGAAGTTATGGTAAGATTCAGGACTTGTGATTGGCATTAATTCTGCGTTAGTGAGGGGATTGTGATATTAGGTTCATACGTAGACCCCTGTGTATATTTGTGCTGTCTATTATAAAACAGAACTGTGTAACANCATAGTGTGTAATTAGACCAGGAGGCCATACCCAGAGTATGATGTAAAGACTATGTACCAGCATGCAATAGCTGGACGGCATTACTGAGCACTGGCTGCCAGGGTGGTTTCTACACTGCACTTTATTCATCTGGATAGAATATCCATATAATATATGACGATGCTACTTACATCTTGATTAGACATTTCCCAGTAAGGCCTCTCTCCATATGACATGACTTCCCACATCACAATTCCATAGCTCCAGGCATCACTGGCAGAAGAAAACTTTCGATAGGCTATCGCTTCTGGAGCTGTCCACCTGATCGGGATTTTTCCACCCTAAAAGCAGAAAATATATTTATTGCATTCATTGTTGATAACTATTAATAATGTATTCATTATTAAATTAATAAGATAAAAGCTGAATGATTCAGTACAAATTATTCATTATTAGCTGAATAAATGAACTACAGTCTAACTTCCATAAAAAGTTTTCGGGGCCTGATCATCATCTGATAATCTCAGCCTATTTCCAAATGTGGGGGATGGAAATGGGGCTTGTGTTCGAAGAAACTAGAATTCTGTATAGATTTCCCTGAAGTTCCAGAGTTATGCACCTTAAGTCTGCAAATGGATTTGTGTCTGATGGGCTGGGAAGCATTTCATTCGCACACTGGGGGCTGGGCTGTATTGTCTTTCCATATGGGCCTATTATTCATATGACCCCCTCCCACGCATAGCACTTAAGGCAAGGTTCAGAACACATAGGTCGGTCAATTTCCCNTCCGTGTAACGGGAATGGCGGGAGAACGGCATTGTAGATAATGTGATCAGAAGTTAAGAATGGATAAATGACTTACCTACAGAAAGATCTAACTACATCAGGATCAGGCACATTATTATTAATAACATCTCTCGATAAAAATGTGAAGTACTTAAACTGTCCCCTCATAACAAGCCACACTGTAATGCCCCAGGCCATACAGTATTGCATCCAGGTCACAATATACCATACAGTAGAAACCCCAATAAAACTAATATTCCATTCTGTATTGCTGATGGGGGCTATATGGCAAAGAAAATGCCTTGGGTATTTCTTAATGTAGTGTCTTCCAGCATTGTCACTGGAGGTATATCCTCCAAAGAATGTGATTCTGTGGCAGGAAGTATAAGAGCCTTTGCTGGATTTGAATATGTATTTAATACTCCAAGAAGTAATTTCCTATAGTTAACCACATTCTAATATGTTATGAATACCGTTCCCAGCTCCCAACCATTAAACGTTATTGAAAGTTAGTGAAAATAGCTCATGGCGCACAACGTTATAAAAAAAAAGTATGACTTGTCCTATGGCGTAGATAATGGTCTCCTAGATCAGAGGTAACTGACATGGCATGCTGTGATATGTAGTCCCACAACTTCTGCAGTGCCGCAGCTTTGTATCTCAGTTGCCATGCTAATTCCAAGCTCAGTTCATTTTTCTCGGTTTTGCATTCAGCTGTATACTGACAAAGAAAATATCCAAAATATGCTAAGCACTTTCTCTGTGATGATCTGAGTACTGAAGAGGATTCATCAAACCTGTCATTTCCCTACTCCAGAAAACCTTTACCGGTAACAAGGTTTTTTTTTTCCTGAGCGAGTAAACGCTCTCTTCTGCCCAGCCTATAAAACTATAATGATCCGAGAGAAAAATGCTAATTTCATTTTTGAGCAATATGCAGTATTAACTGAGCTATTGAAACGTTTATGAATTGGGCTTCTTAGTGCCTTCTGACTATGACAATGCTGAATTAGTACTGTATGTAATTAAATGACAAATTCCAGAGGGTTGTCAAGGATATCTGCTAATGAGGATACAAGTGTCACACGGACTGAGTAATGTGTGGTAAGATTTCAGCCACAGAACAGGGCTCTCTGCAGGAATGTCACAGATCAGGAACTGCACAAATGTCTTGTGTTTAACAGGAGATAAGTTCAAATTAAAATTATTCAAAGACTGCAAATTCCGCTGAGTATAAAGAGTAAGTTTGAAATCTCCGTCTCCCTTTAGTGCGCATTCTTGTCTCATTATACTTTTGTTATGATCAATTAAGTGGAAAAATGTTGTGGGAGACGCTTGACAAGAAAAAGTACATCTTGCTATTTAAAATATTAATCCCCTATAATTTATTTTTTTGTAATCGTGATTCTCTACGTTGGTTACAGCAAAACACATGAAATTCTCTAGTAAGTCCATATTATGATTAGATTAACCCTGATTCCCATCATAATTAACAACATATCTTCCAATATTTCCCAGGCACCTCCCAAAATTCCTATTATGACGACATACCTCCCAACATTTCTATTATGACGACATACTTCCCAACATTCCTATTATGATGACATACTTCCCAACATTCCTATTATGAAGACATACCTCCCAACATTCCTATTATGAAGACATACCTCCCAACATTCCTATTATGACGACATACCTCCCAATATTAATATTATGAAGACATACCTCCTAACAATCCTATTATGATGACATACCTCCCAACATTCCTATTATGAAGACATACCTCCCAACATTCCTATCATGAAGACATACCTCCCAACATTCCTATTATGAAGACACACCTCCCAACATTCCTATTATGAAGACATACCGCCCAACATTCCTATCATGAAGACATACCTCCCAACATTCCTATCATGAAGACACACCTCCCAACATTCCTATTATGAAGACATACCGCCCAACATTCCCATTATGAAGACATACCTCCCAACATTCCTATTATGAAGACACACCTCCCAACAATCCTATTATGAAGACATACCTCCCAACAATCCTATTATGAAGACTTACCTCGAAATTTTCCTATTATAAAGACATACTTCCCAACAATCCTATTTTAAAGACATACCTCCCAACATTCCCTCACAATGGCATACCTCCCAACTCTCTGAATATAATGCCATGCCTCCCAACTTTCCCAGCTCAACAATATACCTATAAACATTCCAAACACCATGGCATGCTTCCCAACATTCCTAGTATGATGACATACCATCCAGTGTTCCAAGCACAAAAACATTCCCATTCAAAATCCCACCAAAATCTCCCAAAATTCCCATTACATAGACAAATATCCCAACATTCCTAGCATAATATATTTCAACATTCCCACCCAAGGCCGGTGCTAGGTCTCCTGCCACCCTAGGCAGACCTAGCACCGCGCCCCCTTCCAGGCAATGACATCATCACATACGCTTCTAACCCATTGGTGGAGGGCGGCAGAGTGGAGGAAACATTGCCACAGACCCTCCCGTCGTTTAATTATGTGAAAGGCATACTGGATTCACCTACATTATTCTATTTGCTTGTTATATTACTGCATTATCCCTCTTATTTATAATGTTTACAGCATACCTTTGTTGTTGTTATTTTGACTGTAAAGCACTACTCTTCTTTTTAATGTTAATTCTGTTTTGCTCCAATAAAAAATGTAAAAAAAAAAATTATGCGTCGGACGGGTGGCATTTTCTCCATTTTGTCGCTCTCCTTATTGGTTTTTTTATTTTACTATTTTTTTTCCCACTAATCTGCCCTACCAGCCGGCCACCCTAGGCGCAAGCCTAAGTTCGCCTGATGGGCTCGCCGGTCCTGTTCCAACCACAAAGACATAGAACAGTATGCATTGCAGCCTTTCCACCACAAAGACACACCACCCTACATTCCTACCACAATTTCACACCTCCCAAAATTCCCAGCACTGAATATACCTCTCAACCTTCCCATCACAAAGACACACTCCCCTGCATTCCCTACACAACAATATACCTCCCAACCTTTCCATCACAAAGAAATATCTCCCAACATTACTATAACAATATTCTGCCCAATATTCCTAAAACAATGATATATTATCACATACATCTCATCGTTCCCAGTACAGAGACATTGTTCCAACATTCCCCCCACAAAGCGATATCTCCCAACACTCCCAGAATAACATACATTACCAGCAAAAGATATATACCCCAACATACATCCCAACAATCCTATTATAAAGACTTACCTATCAACATTCCCAGCATAACAATATACCTCCCTACCTTCCCAGTACAATGGCATAACTTACAACATTCACAGCATGGCAATGGCCAACAATAAATCCCTCAATATTCCCAACACAGTGATATACATCCTAAAATCCATAGCACAATATCAGAGCAGTTGCTTTTTAGAAGGTACAGACAGATATAAACAGGCACTGTACTAACTAAATTGGTACATTTGGAGGGTATGCAACATGCCATTCAGCATTCCCATCATAAAGACATAACTTCCAACATTCCCAGCACCTTGACATATCTCCTAGGTTTCCCAGCATGACAACACATTTCCTAACATTCTGATCACAAAACATGCCTCCCAACCTTCCTAAGAAATTATATTCCAACTTTCCCAAGGAATAACCTCCCAACATTCAGAAGGAATTACCTTCCAACATTCCGAAGGAATTACCTTCCAACATCCCCAAGTAATTATCTCCCAACATTTCCAAGGAATTGCCTTCCAACATTTCCAAGGAACTACCTTCCAACATTCCGAAGGAATTAACTCCCAACATTTCCAAGAAATGAACTTCCAACATTCCAAAGGAATGATGTTCCAACATTCCGAAGGAATTATCTTCCAACATTCTGAAGGAATTACCTTCCAACATTCCCAAGGAATTGCCTCCCAACATTTCCAAGAAATTACCTTCCAACATTCCAAAGGAATTACCTTCCAACATCCCCAAGGAATCACTTTCCAAAATTCCCAAGAAATTACCTTCAAACATTCCCAAGGACCTCAGAGAAAATGTCTTGGCCTAAATTTACTAAACAGGGAGTTTGCATGGAGATTGGAAAGTGGGAATGTTGCCCATAGCAACCAATCAGATTCAAGCTCTCAGTTTCATTTTACATACTGGAGAATGAGAGCTTGAATCTGATTGGTTGATATGGGCTACATNCGCACTTTTCCTTCCTACTTTTTAATCTCCCTGCAATCTTCCTGCTTAGTAGATTTAGGCCCTTGTCTGCAAAAATCACACACAGTCAGGGCTTTACTGTAAACTTAGTGTGTTTAATATTTAGTGTCTAATAAAAATATTAGTATCTGAAATTAACATTTTATAAATGCAATTTGCCATTTAGATTTACAGCATTCTAAGCCAGGATTCCATGTAAGAATTGTTTAAAGTAAATACCTTTGAATTTCTCATTAAAAGGACTTTTAATCTGCGGTGTAATTAAAATTAAGGGAAGCTGTTACAGGTGGCTCTAAACAATTATTAGAAGAAAAGCGATGTATTGTAAGAAAATAACATTTACAAACATACAGTAAATTCTTCTATCATAAACGAGGGTAATTATCTTAATTGAAATATGTTTTTTGGCTTTGTAAAAGATCTCTTTACTTTTAATTGGATTTGTGCTTATATTTGTTGCAAATAAAGCATCTTAAGCTTATTTATTTTTAGCATGCCAATTTCATAATTAATGATAGGAAAACTCCTTAGGTGTAGCAACACATTGCAATGCCACATACATCATGCTTATCTCTGGGCTACTTGGCAATGAAATTTAACAGCTAACCATCAGCTCTTTTCTTATGAGTAACCAAGACCTAGATTTACTAAACGGAATGGAGATGTTACCCCTAGCATTCACTTCAGCTCTCTATTTCCTATTACATACCAGAGAATGTCTGGCAGTCATTCCTAATAAATTCTGCTTAGTAATATAAAATATACACAACATTCCATATTTATAAAGAAATTGTTAAATAAATATAAACTTTTTAAATATTTCAGATTCTGTAATGTTTTTATTATTAATGTCCTACTTTAATCCTAATCCCCATTCATCCATCTGGAATATGCGCATCTGACCTGCAAATACATTCATACCGTGTTCACACTGGAGACCCTGGCTTTTTAAAGGGAATTGCCGGGTTACAGCTTCAACACCCGTTTACACTGAAGCCAGTGACAATGGTGTTTCATTTTTTTTTACTTTTTTTTCCACCATGTGAGTGACAGGTGGAACCTCAGATAAGGAATATTATACACCTGTGGAATGGGATAAGTTTGGAGAGTCTGTAGTCTGGGGTTGGCCAGCGAGCATAAGCAATGCTAGTCTGAATAAGCTCCAGTTTGTCAATTATACCACATTCATTTTACCCTCCAAACCCGGGAAATTCAGGGAAATTCCTAGGTTGCCTGAAATTCCTGAGATTTTGCTGCAATCTGAATGTCCCCGTGCAGGGCCGGCGTCACATTCGGCCGGGCCCGGGACACATAAAATCCTGGGCGGCCGGGCCCCCCACATGATGCCGGGACGCNGTGACGTCATNACNTCACGGCNTCACTGCGGAGGCCGCCGGGCCTTTTTAAAGGCACATAGACGCCAAATATGGCGTCTATGTGATTTTATGCTGGCTGCTGGCCCGGACCCGGCTGTCCCCCCCCTGATGGCGGCCCTGTCCCCGTGTTACAATCCTGGGTCTTTTTACATAAGACTTTGATAGATAATTCCTGAATTGCCTTCAGTCTGAACAGTGCCTACCCGGGTTTTTTTTAACTAAGAAATTTCAATGAAGAGTTGATTGGCTGTGTAAACAATGTGAAAGCAAATCACAGCTCTTATGCTGTTGATTGACAGTTTTTATCAATGAGTTACATGGGTTCAATGGACCAGATCCAAACTATTGACTTACTCATGAGTGGCAAAACCATGTTGAATTACAGGGCAGGTAAAATAAATGTTATTGATCTGCTCCAATGTGAACGTTATCGACCTGGGAATTTCACCAAAATAATGTACTGCAGGTGACATTTGTGTTAAATAGCCATCAAGACATTTAACTAATTATTTTTTATTAATATGAAATGTGGGAATTGGTCACATGAATGGCTGTCACCTCCAATTAAGTTTAACTACCATTGTGGCCCATCTATAAATGTAGCATGCAATGCACAATTTACCTGCTACTCATCTGTGTTATAGATCCCAAGGCTGCAGTCCACACTTATTAATAATCAGATTTGGTGAGATTCATGGTATTTTGTTCTGGATTCTTAAACTACAAGGTATCCAGGAAACAAGGCTTTGGAATCAAGATCTCTAAGGAGTAATTAATCCTGTTAAAATAGTATATAATGATTAGCACTAGGGAGGAATGTTAGTGAGTTAAACTACAAACAAGCCGCCCAGATATATATATATATATATATATATATATATATATATATATATAACTCTATGTAGCTTTTATACCAGCTCATTTATTTTTCTGGACTGATGTATTCTTATCCTCCATCGTGTACTTTCCATCTTTCCATTTACCAGCTCTCCTCCCTGGAGTGTTATTTTCTGCAATTTTCCCTTT
>JABWIB010004337.1:22885-46058 GCA_016617825.1 Platyplectrum ornatum
TTTATACACACAGCTATATTTAGGTCTGTACTCATATACAGTATTACTGAGAGAATATATTTTTTAATCACATTTTTCTTTACTTTTCACTCACTTTATTCTTTATTTTAATAGTTGTGAGAATCTAATTATCACACAGTTTAAAACATTTAAAATAGTTTTTAATTGTATTCCAATAAAATTGGTTTTATATATTTTTTTGATGTGGTGCACTCCCATAAATACCTGACTTTTCTGTTTTTTCCTGGTTGATATATTTAGTTTCAGGGTGGATGTTGCTCCTCCAGGAGGGCCAGTACAGATTTATGGACTAGAAATTTTCAATCTTAAAATACATTTCTTCAATATTTATTGACCTTCTGGAGTAACATCAGAGGATTTAGATATATAATCTTTAGAGTGCGGTTCATGGTTGGGTTCTTTTTTTCTTCAAGATTTATCTTATGCAATTTCACATCTCAGATTATTACACCACTGACCATTGCTCTGTCCCATCTCCTACTGACACAGACATAGTGATATATCCTGGAGATTATTACACCACTGACCTCTCTAGTGATCTGTAGAACATTGCTCAGTCCCACTTCCCCCCCGATGATAGTTCGATAGTTCTGTAGGTCCTCCAGTCGGTAGGGGGTGGGGTTGGGAAAGGTGAGGGAGCAGGAGGAGTTAACATAAGATCACTCATACAGTCATATGGAGAGCGGAGGATGCACGAGGAGGGGCTTGGTATGTGGACAGATCGTATATACAAGAAGTACAGGAAGTCTCCAGCCGATGAATCAGAATGTTTCCTGCAGCAGGGAAGATTCAGAGATGTGATGTGCTTTGCGATTTCACTGCGATGCAACATGCAATCTACTTCCGTATCGCATGATTGCATGCAAAATCTTTCTTATAGGTGTATGGCCTGCATAACTCAGGTTTGATTTAGGATTCTTCATTGGGGATATTTTTTCTAATGCTTGTTATCAAAGTAACTTATTTCTTAAAAAAGAAGAAGAAGGAACCACGCACAAAATACAAATTGGCATTTCACTCTGAACTTTATTTACAATACTAACATTTAAAAAATAGGTTTGTGTTCTTACAAGTGCACAAAGAATTTGTTTACACAAATGTAAATATATTTACGATCACTTATTTAAATGTATTCTGTTAAGATAAAGGCATAAGAAACTAGAAAATACTTCAGGAAGAAGCCCAGCTTTGCTTACACTTTAACAGAAACTTACAAAGAATAAGTGAAATCTAACAAGGGTTCTGTCACCAAATCCAAAAATGGATGAGCTATTATTAATGGCAAATAGACATGTCTCGCTGCACACTACTGTTTATAGATTCTGCTGGCATTCCTCAAACTTCCGCTGGAAAGAATCCGCCAACTCCTGGGTTTTGAACCTTGCCGCAAATTGTTCGAACCTGCCTACACCATCTATGAGAATGAGAAAATGTAAATGTATAAAATGTTAAACAATGCTTCACAAAATACATTTCAGAATGTAAAATAGATTTCAGAAAACCTGCACATCACAATACATAAATACTGGTAAACAGGGTAACAATAAAAACAAAACATAAGAGAAAGGGACCAGACAGGAGACCTGTTTGAAAGACCTGTTTTGTTTGTGCCATGTTACCCCTCACAGTAACAGAGCAGTCTCTGAGCTGTTCAGCCAAAACAGATTAATTTAAATAGTATTAAATGCAAATAAAACCTGTTCGGGGGGGGTGTGGAGATAAATATTTGTACTTACCAGAAAAATCATTTGCTGTCCAAACCAGTGCGTTGTTGGCAGTGTTTAAAGGTGCCAGTTTTATGTCTTTCGAAATCACATGATTTGTGCACACTTTTAATACTTGGTCCCGTCTCATCAACACACGATAATATTTNCTCTCTTTATGGAAAAGGATTTTTATGTCCCCTACACCCCTCTCCTTCCACTGATTTGTCTCCCTGTCCCAGCGGTACAGCTTTGCCCTTTCTTTGAAGAGTATTTCTTCGTCTTCCTCGCCAGACTTCACCTCCACCTGAATAAATGATTGCACATAAAATGGAAGAATATCAAGAGCGGTTCTAGCAGAATGCAAGCATTACAGGTCATTAACAGTACAGCCGACAGATCAGCAAGATATATACAGATTTTATTAGTATGGTTTTAAGTGTTTAAGTCTTCTAAACAATATACTGCTCAAGTGTAGACCAAAAATAGAAAATTAATTGTCAATTTTTTTCAAATCAGCTGCTTCAACACAGAATTAGTGTTCAGTATCTTGTACACGAAAGGTCTCCTCACATAGGAATGTATACAAACAATCCTACTACAGCAGCAGAAAAAAAAACAAAACGTGCCATTTAACACAAAACGAAAACCATATCATGACAATATAACTACAATGGGACCTTTAGGGAACAGACTAAACATTACCTCTGGCAAGCTCACAATGGGCTCGAAGTGCACATCATCACTATGCACCAATTCTTCGTCACTTTCACCCTCGTGTTCTGTTGTTCGGTTCTGTGCTGTGGAGCTGAATACAGCTGCCCCAGTGTTTGCCCACTGGAAATTTGTGCCTAGATAAGTAACAAAACTAAACATTACAAGAAGTATGTATCCAGCGTTTTACATATATTAGAGACAGCTCTATGCTTAGAGAATCTATACACTATTACATATTACCCACTATAACNGTTTCTGAAAACAATTACAATTTGCCATATTTTATTCCTTCGTACAGTATCAGTTACAATAATAATCTAAACTGAAAAGAAAATATCAATGTATTTTCTTTCATATATGGAAAGACAGACAAAAGTTCAAAACTTACCTTTGGAACCAAAGGCATACTCCCCATTATTCGATGACAGGTCAGCAAATGACAGAGCTGAACCAGTGTTTAAGCCAAAGGAAAAGCTGACAACTGAAAAACAGCATNAATACAGGACTATTAAACACGAGCTTAGAAGCAAGCTTAGATTTTGGTGTATTTTATTACTATACATAGTTATATACAGGTCTACTCATCTTTTAAGAGATGTGCATAAGCACATTCTAAGCTTCTATAACTACACCAAGAGAGACAGCATGGGGGGGGGTGAGGGAGAGTGCATGGTTTATGCAAATCACACATGAAGACCTGCTCTGAACAGCAAAATCATGCCTTTGTTATGAATGGGTGGAGCTTGACATAAAGCGCCGCCCAGTAATTGTAACAATCAGGTCTGGAGGATGAATTGCCTGAAATTCGAGCCTCTCAGAAATTCAGTGACAACCCTGATCTACACTACATTAATACCCCTCCTAAATCTGTAAACATGACAGATAAAATAGGATTATCCCCAATTATACCACCATTTCATCAGATATCTCACACAGATCTCACACACATTTGCTCCAAAATGTGTAATGTTTTCTATTTAATATTTCAAGTCAAATGAATAGACTTTGCATTTTAAATGTTTACGTTTTATGGCAACAAACATTAGACGTGTATAAACTAGTTCGCTTGTGATAAAACAGAAGCGCACACATATACCATCAAAAGAAATACATGTAGAAACAAACAACAAGGTAAGTATACAATCCACATCTACCCGCCAAATTGTCTTAAGCTGGCCATACACTATAAGATAAATTGTTCCAATCTAAAGATTTTTTCAAGAGTGGGTAAAACCATGATGAATTGCAGGGGAGGTAAATTGAATTAATTGCAATCAGTATTACAGGTGACGGGTGTTGTTTTCTAGCACAAGTATAATAACAGTGTAACAGTAACACTGGTCAGTATCTGTGTGCAACATGCAACAATAAATAAATAACATTCATTTTACCTCCCCCTGCAATTCATCATGGTTTTACCCACTCTTGAAAAAATCTTACGATTGGAACAATTTATCTTATAGTGTATGGCCAGCTTTAGTGTGAATATTAACAATGGGTTTGCTAGGCTGCAATGTGTTTGTATATCTGTGAATACTAATGCTAATGCATTAAACACAGCTGCCCCTATTTATATTGGACTATAAAACACACTTTAAATACCTTGGCTATCAGATTCTAGTTTCACTATATCGGTTTTTGATGACAGGTCTACAGGTTCCTGGGTGGAGCTGTCCGGCTTTTCACATTTTGATGTGGATGAGACTGTGGGATCAGCTGCTCCATTTTTTCCTTCTGCTTTGTGAGAGTCCTGAATAGATACACAGAATAAAAACCCTCTTGTAGTATGAAACAATGCATATAAAAGATGACATGCCTTTATAAATGCATGCTCTTTAATAATTACCCTCACAACATCTCGAAGACCAGAAAGGATGTTACAGAGAGAGTAACATTATAATAAATTATAGGGAATTTCATGATTAAATAGATTACAGAATTATGTGGGGGCTTTCTGGTGGCAACAACTACCCAAACAAATTGCATCTTGGCATATAAAACAGATATATTAACGATCATAGGCGTTCCCTTTTAAATGTATATATGTATGTATGTACTTATATTGGAGTAAAGGTACCAAACCATCTTAGGAAATGTAATTTACTGATTTAATTCTTATTTAAACACTGCTTTGATCAGTTACCTGCCGGCGATGTGCCATGCCCATCCATTCAAACACCTTTATTCATTTAGATATGTATTTTAGCAACCATTATTTTGTGTACCATTGTATGGTTTAAGTATGCTTTGGGTCAGTAGCTATGTCGGAGGCTTTTAAGGTTTTCCTTTTAAATCAAATGGTACAACATTCACATATATATAAAAAAAAGTTACTACTACTATTTAGTTAAGGTTTTAATTTAAGGTTTTTATTTCAGGTTTTTATTTCAGATATACAAGCAAATTACCAATTTTGCTTGAATAAGGCAGAAAATAAAACAGGAAAGCCTAGGGACAGGAAGAGGTGGAGCTTAACCATGGTTGCCAACTTTTAATAGCACCATCAGCATTGTCCCAAAAGGGTTATGCCCTGGCACTAAGCTCTACCACTAGGAGTGTAAAGCACTTCCAAGAAAACGCAAGAAAATGGCAAGGTATTAGTATATCATGGGCTGGGTATAAGTGTCTACATGTGATGCTGGCATAGGCCATGATGTATAAGGTCCTGTGTATCAGTGTTGTTGTGCATAAGGTTAATAAGGCACAGTGAGGTCAGTGTAATGGGAGGGTATCAATGTCTGTATTTAATGGTTTCTGATATAGTATTATACAGACTTACATGGATCCCATGTACTATGCCCTAAGGTTAGAACAACCTTTAACTATATCTAAAGCTAAGTTACATTGATAAAATGTCTTTGCCGTTTAATATGCCTTTACCACTGAAGCTCAGAAGGCTAGAGCCTAAATGGACATGTTCCTTCAGCATTATTATATAAGTCTGTGTAACTGAAGGTCTGAGCAGCCATGCAGAATAAAAGTACTACCACAATGAATATACATTCATCCGTTTATACTTACAATAGGTTGTGGCAATCCTATAATTTAGTAATTTGCTTTTAAAAGAAAAAATAGTTTATTTCAGAATGATTTATTTCACTCGCAGTGAAGGATTAATTCATGTACTCCTTAAAGTCATTGCCACTTGTAATANGATCAGATAGTTCTCCGAGTGATTAACTCAACACACAGAGAAATACTAATACTATGTAGCACTGGTGGCACTCTGATCCCTCTATGCTGGCACTTGGGGTGACAAGAAAGCTTTAAGGTTTATGGGTACTTTGAAAAGTACTATTACGTACTCTTGAATCAAAGTACTATAGTTATGGAATACATAACTATAATGCCCAGGATAGGTACTTCAATCCAGCTATTTAGGGACCTTTGAAGTACAAACTGTGTTAAAGTACCTAAAAGTGTTTTGGGATTATCTGTGATTTTTGTGCTAAAAAATATTTGAACTTGCAGCCTTGTATAGCTCAAAACACAGGCAAGTCCCACACACATGACAGCTACTAAATCCCGCCTGTCAACTGTCTATGTAGTCACAATGGAGAGCTATTTGTTGGCATTCTCCTGCACCGAGAATAGACCGACAGGTAAGGATTCTGCAGAGATTTTGTTGGCTTTTTTGGGTAATGGAACGGGATGGATTGGAAATAGGCAAGTGTTATTCTTGTATTGATTTAAGTACTTATCTGTATATATGCCACATCAGCACAATTCTCATATTTTGGACTCTATACACCACCACAATGGTTTGAAATAAAACAAACAAGATGTGCTTAAACTGCAGACTTACATGTGTAATCTGAGAGTATCTTACATCCAAGGCAGGTGAATGGTGTAGGAATTACAACAGTTTCTATATGTGCGTCACACTTTATAAATGGACCAAAAGCAATGGGAACTAAAAAATCCTAAATCTAACTTTAACTTTTTAATGCTTTGTTACAAATCCTTGGAAGTCAATTACAGCTGAAGTCTGGAATGCATAGACATCACCATACACTGGGTTTCATTCCTGGTGGTCCTCTGCCAGTCTTCTACGGCAAATGTCTTCAATTCCTACTTGTTCTTGGTGCATTTTTCCTTCAGTGAAACATGTGCTCAAATCGGATTCAGGTGATTGACTTGGCAAAATGCATAACATTCCTTAAATCTCTCTGGTTGTGTTTGCAGTATGGTCGGGGTCACTTTCCATCTGCACTGTGAAGCAGATGAGATCCAANGAGGTCTGAAGCGTTTGACTGAATATGAGCAGATAATATTGCCTGAAACACTTCAGAATTCATCATGCTGCTTTTGTCAGTCACATCAGTAAATACTAGGGAGCCAGTTCCACTGGCAGCCACACATGCCCACGTCTTCCTGTTTTTGTTNCTCACCAATAGTTTATTTCGTGTGGTGAACCACCTATATTCACTCTTCTCTTGATTGTTGACACATATCTACCTCCTTCATTCTTAAGAGAGAAAGCTCCGAACAGTCGATTAGGACACAACTAATGTTTTTTTCTCTCTCTCTGATGAGTTTGTTTTGATTTTTCAGCCTAATGATGGCTTGCTTCACTGATAGGGACAGCTCTTTGATAGTTGACAGCAACAGATTACAAATCCAAATGTCGCACCTAGAAACATCTCCAGACTTTTTATTGGCTTAGTTGAAGATTAAACAACAAGGGAAAAGCCCATCCTTGTCCATGAAATATCTTCTGTGTCGATATTCCCATTACTTTTTATCCATTAAAAAGTGGGAGGCACATATAGAAAGCATTGCAATTCCTACACCGGTCACCTTAAAATCTAAATATATATGTATATGTATATATATATATATATATATATATATATATGTATATATATATATATATATATATATATATATATATATATATAAACACACACATATACACACACACACATGTAAAAACTAGCTCACAAGACACAAACGAATCTAAAAACAGGTTCTTGAGGCTTGTTGTTAGAGGGACAGTAGATGTTAAAACCATTTTAAGAGGATGTAACATTTTTAATGGATCCACAACAATACTTAGAAATTCCAATAAATCATTAGTAACAGGATTTGGAGGATTAATTACTGACAAGAATGTCATGCATACAGTTCAAAATTGGAACTGGAACTGAAAGAGAAAACCATTAGATGTAGGCAGACGATAGGTAAACTTCAACATGGAGAATGAGGAAAACCAGTTATAGCAGGAGAGTAAAGGGACAAAAGATAGTGAAAAGCCTTTATTTAAAGATTTCTTTTATAGATTCCATTACTTTTCCACATTAACAAACGTATCACAATGGCATGTGTTGGCATGGATTAAAATGAATAGATCACTACTTCAACAAAAACAAAAGAACACACCCCACAAAACAACCCTAACAGTCTTTTTGGCACATGCACACATTTAATTTACTGAAATGTAAACCACCAAGGATAAAACCTCACAGATTGCAGCTTTTCATAGTTAATTTGGAAGGAAACAAGGAGGTATATTTACTAAGTTGCGAGTTTGCAGTGAGATTGTAAACTGGGGATGTTGCCCATAGCAACCAATCAGATTCAAGTTCACATTCTCCAGTGTGTAAAATGAAACTGAGAGCTTGAATCTGATTGGTTGCTATGGGTTTAGTAACTATACCCCCAGAAGTCACAAAAATCACTGAAAGGTACTAGTAATACACGAGTTGCAGAAGTAACATTACTATGTAAAATTATTATTATTTTTTTTTTTCTACCTCCCCTAGTAGGCTACCTTTCAGTGCGCCAAGTTTTGTCTCCCCCTGGCTTCTTTAGTATGCCTATACCCGCTTACAGTGCAGGATCAGGAGTGCCATTTANGAAAACCAGCCCCTTGTACATTGTTTAAATGTATGAAACAGAAGTTTCATACGTTTAAACATACAAGTAAAATCTGGGACACACGTGCAGTCTGGATCCAGTACCACGAGTCCAACATCTAACTACATGGAGATGCTCCAGATTAAGTAAATTGGAGGCACTTTCCGATATTGTGGCATTCTTGGAAGATAATTTTACTCACCTGCATGAGGTTAATGAATGCATTACTCCCTATATAAATATTTTGATTCCTTATATAACAAAGATTTACTTANTATATTACAGCTAGTAGCTTTATTTGTATTTAAAATAGGCTAATATATTTCAAAACAATACAAAAATAGAAAACCAAACTACACAGTTAGACAACACAAAACTTACAATCACAACACAAAAAGCCAAGAACATTCATAGAAGTTCACTCATCGGTTTCAGCATGTCATATTGTGACATTACCAGAGACATGGTTTAGACAAATCTTATAATCATGCAAATTAATTTCAAATCAGCTAAATTTAAATGAATATTTACAATAAATATTAACAACAACGTACTTTTAAAACAGGAACACACACAATGAGTAAACAAGATGTCCATATAGAATAGAAGACAACATGAAACTCAAGGAAGGCAAGTAAATGCTATGTGAATATATGTTCTAAATCCATTAAATATAACCATATTTTAGAATAGCAGCACATTTTAGCAGCATAAGTAAACAATTCATGGAGACCACATCACTATACAACGTAAGGAAGTAGTTTTACAATACAGCATAGATCCGATTTCAATCAAAGGCAATGAGTGGACTAGTAGACGACCAATAGCACGCCTTAGATGACAGCTTTTAAGCTCACGTAAACCAACACACTTCTAAATATTATTCCCTGATTGCTTTCACCATGTGTTCAAGTACAGTAGATAAAATGAATCATTCTCAGGTGGAAAACTTAATTTGCTACAAGAGACGCTATGCTCACTTCTATAGGTAATATAAGCAAGTTTAGGATATCTCCTGAAAACTCTTTAAGCAAGCTGCACAAAGCCAACACACACCAGTGCTTCACACGTGAGGGGAAAGGCTCACTGCCCTGGGGTCTGACACAAGTGGCAAGAAGTGTTGTGCTTACTTCAGACTCCACTTTTCTTACTGCAGATTCATAGTCGTCACAATTGTCTTTCTCCTCATCAGTGTCGCTGCTCACACCGCAGAAAAAGGTTGGCGGCAGCTTCAGGCTTTCTGCTTTTGCTTTTTCCTCAGGAGTGGGCTTCTTTTCCCAGACAATAACACATTCCTTCTCAGTCTCTGCAGCTGGATCCTGACACTTTCCTGAAAGATGAAAAGCTGAATGACCAAACAGATCAACAACCCAAACCCAACATAAATAACTAACTGCCATGTGTACCTGAAGCAGTGGCGCGACCTTTTCCGCTTGGTATTTCTTCTTGGTATAGTTTTCCATTTAACTTCTTAACCGCAGTGTCAAAGTCCTCATCTGTTATAAATATATGCACAATCTGCTTTAAAGAAATTATCGCTCATAAACAAAAGATTTATGTTAAACAGATATTTTACAATCTTAAGACATTCAATGCATTTCCAAAGGTTACCATCAATGTCATTGTCATCGCTGACATAGCCAGGTTTGCTCTTGTAGCAAAAGAAGGTTGGAGGAAGNAGGAGTTTCTCTGCCAAAACTCTCTGTTCTGCTGTCGGAGTTAACTCATACACAATGAGCACATCAGAGGAACTGTCCGCTCCCAAGTCACTACTGCTCTTGGCTGAAAAAGGCAAAACCAAAATAAGATATTCATAAGAAAAGAGCAAACCACAAGGGCATCGACATTTAGAAGAAGAAAGCAGAACGATTAAATAATAGGTAGTATCTAGTTATTGAAAGGAACTACAAAAAGCAACGCAACTAAAATTAGTCTAAAATACACAATAGATCTGTNACAAGAGGGCAGTCAATCTATTTCATTTCAAAGTATAAACTATAGCATTACAACATCAATTTACATAGTATGTCGTCAAAGTGAAATAAAGCCAGAACAAACACAAATACATTGACTGGTGACAAATATGTAAAAAAGAAAACAGCTCTGACCAGGGTGAACTAGTTTAAGGGAGCTCTAGCTATCCCTTCTTTATCATCCCACATCAGACCAATACTGAATTATTTGGACAGGATTTAACCAATAAAAAAAAAAAAAAGTTGCAGTAAATTGATTACATTTCTGGAGTTGAAAGGTTTACAGTGGAGAACTAGAAAGCTCTGGAATTGCACAGGTCATGTTAAACATTACAAATGGTTTTAAGGGTTAAGCATGTTAGACACACAAGATGGGTAAACCAAATGATTAGATGAATGGTCAGAGTGGCAACTACACAAAAGCCAGATGTCATGCACAAGTCCCAAAAATNACAAATACTGAAAATAGTTTTAGGAGCACCAGAAGGAGAGGGGGCTTAGAGTTAGTCCGTCCACGAAGCAAAGCAACAAGAAATGTCAGACAAAAGAGAAATTGCTGGCAGAAACCAGGACATAATGCCACTACACAGGTCAGTGACACAGAATGGCCTAGANTACGGTGGTCAGTCCTGGAGAATATCTATTTCCAGAATGACAAATACATCAGAACCTATGCAGAGGAAGGCACTTACATGTGTACATTGCCTATCAAAAAAATGTACACAGAAAACAGAAGGGTGTGGTTGGTGGTTTATTCCTCAAAAAAAAAAAGAATTATTAGGATACAAGGTTGTGTGTGGAAACTGAAGTATGTTTAGAGTAAAATGTTGGGACACTGAAAAGGCAGCAAATAGATAGAATTGGCAAGATTCTAAGGAATGCAAAAAAAAAAAAAAAACCCCATGTGTGTTTTACATATAAGTAAGTTCACAGCGAGGATCTGCATGGCCAGAGGTGACACTACGCTTATGAATCAGCTTAGCAAAACCCGTGCAGCTTCTAGTGCTGAAACGCTAGTCTCTGAACACTTCAGGCACCTCTGCCCTAGATAATTTTTACCTGTCTACACTAAAGAAGTCAATGCTTTACTATTCTTCTGCAACTGACCAGCATAACAGAGATAGACTTGCCATTTAACACAACTGTCACACTTTTTAGATAAATCTGACAGACAGAGAACACTGTAGATGCATTGCAGAGGCCAGTCTTTTAAATACTTCTCTCANCCTGACCCAATTATTTCATCCATTGCTACACCTTGGAAAGGGAGTTTCCTCAGTGACGTCAGTGCTTTCTCTACATATTTTTAATTTACAAATGGTTTTGTAAAATCTAACACTTGAACTCAAGAACCATATAACCGCAAACCCCATTCAAAGCACATAGTCACCCACTGTCTCCTATACTGCTCGCCTGCTGAAACCACCTGGATAGNAGTCCCTGCAGTTTTATTACATGTAAGAACAGTGAAGGTCGTCATCCATCTGGGGATAAAACTACACATAGACGTCTTTATTAGACAAGTAAAAGTGTGTGATTGTATATATATATATTAGGTTTATACTTCTATCATTAATTCATTGCACTTTGGAACTATGTGAACTGAAAAGGAAGTGGGAATTAGACTCTTCCTGGACATCAAGGACTGGTCTCTTTATATTAACAGATATCTTAGGTATTCTACAGATGCTGGGAAAGGTGAGAATGCATTTAAATGCATTATATTCACANTAGTATTTGTATAGCCTTTATCAATCTAACTCTGAACCTTTTGGGACAGGACAGGTAGATTCCTTCATATTTGGCAGGGCTGTATGAGGGGAAACGCTTTCTAGGGAAGTCTAATCTTCCCTCTTTCTGGAATCACTTTATGCAAGTTTTTAGGTGTTGTATGAAAGATTTAATGACCTCTAGTGGAGCTTTTAGGTAATGCAGCTACATGATTTACCTGGATCTTCAGCAACACTATAGAACACACCTAGGGGGACGTTTCCTTCAGGGTGACAGCGACAGTATTTTATTTTTACTCTGACTTGTATAATCCTTTCTACTGCTTTCCTAAAAATATGATATGTCAGTAAGTAGAATAATCTAATATTTCCAGTTTGCGCCAGTAAATTGTCACTTTTTGCATTGAAACCAATGAACCACAAGTAAATTATCCAGACATCTGCTGTGCAGAAAGCTTTCTAGGCACCTTTAACAAATCTACAAATACGTCTGTACTCATTTCCAAAACAATCTGTTTTACTTGTATTTACAAGCTGATAATATAGAGCAAACGGCTTTTACAGACAAACTAATATGGCCATGAGCCCAGGACCATAATAAAAAATTTCAATACTGTATTCAAAAACAGCGTTAGGAGTCCCAAGCACACAATAATTACAAGATCCGATTACGCATCAAGGAATGCTAAATACAGAAATATATTGTATTCATTGCAAAACAACAGACCCATAACTATCCCGCATTGCTATAGCCTTCCATGGTAACAGGTCCTTCCCACAATGATCAAATCAATTAACTACATTCAAGGAAGGGCTGCATTGTAATTTCACAAAGCACCAAAATAGATTAAGGATTAAGACATTAGTATGCCACCTATTTGGCCATGGTAAATAAGTTTACACAAACACACATATATATATATATATATCTTTTCATACATATTCTCACACAGAGGATATATAGATATATGTATATATACATACACACACTGCATCTCTCAAATGACTGAGGAGTTGAGATTTAGACTTTCATTTCAGGAAACTACAGAATACAGGCTACATATCCCAGCAAGCATGCATGTTAAAATCTATTTTATTTTTTTTTTATTACATGAAAACTATGGCATATTTGTAGGTTGGAGTTTGCACAATCAATGGCCAGCATTGCACATAGCATCCAAATACCTTCCGGTTCAGGTTTTGAAGGCGTTGTACACGTCCAAAAGGCAGCAGGATTAGATTTAAAAAGACTAAAATTAAATCCTATAAAACAATAACAAAAAGACAACTGAAGCGCCTGCAGAGGGAAGTCTGGGCAATAGTATCAATAGGGGTAGCCTAAACATTATACGGGGTGTTTGCACCCCCCATCCCTTTTCAACATAACAAACCACTAAGTAACTCAAATTTAACTTCTAATATCAATTTCATAAACCACCTGTTGAAGCTGTGGTGTTCTATGCCATATATGTGGGCAGACAGGCAAGATCTTACAAAATGACAAAATTAACATGAGGACTGGAAACCAAAATGACACGGTAAAGAGAGGTCTCTTATGTTTGAATTTAGTGCTTTAAAACTGTGAAAGGAAATACATTTGGACGTGACAAATCTATGGACATAAATATGCAACACTAGAAAGCAGCACCATTGGGAAATCTAGGTACTGATGCCTTTACAGGAAAAACCCTAATATACAACATCATTTTCAAACTCATTATAGTGGTAAAAGGAACCAAAGTCATAATGAAGAAATGTAAATGCCATCACATGAAATAATGTTAAAAATCATTTTATATTTCAAGAAAATTGTTTTTTTGTGCAAGTAATTTAACATTTTCTTCTCCCCCACCATTCACTTGCCCTTTAGTGCTGCCATAATATGAATATCAAGGTAGAACAAGAAATGACCATTTCAGAGTAAATGGCTATGGTTTTTGCCTTTCCTCTGCTCTATGAAAAACAAAACACCATGGCCTATATTTACTAAACTGCTGGAATGGAAAAGTGAAGCTGTCGCCCATAGCAACCAGACTCTTGCGTTCCTATTACATACTAGAAAATGTCGTCTGGAATCTGACTGGTTGCTTTGGGCAACATCTGCACTTTACAATTAACCACAGTTTAGTAAATCTACCCGTTTTATTTTAAAACCTAACAAAACCCACCAACTCTATTAAACAGCATTGTACAAATAAAAAGTTAAATATTTAGTCAATATATAATATAATATCCAAAAGTGTTCCCTGCCCATTCCCGCCAAAAAGAACACAAAAAAAAACCTCACCTTTGGACACAGAATTTTGCTGTGTTGCTGTGCACGATGAAGTTGAAGACGAAAGTGTAGGATTTGGCAAACTATTTTGCGGCAACTGCTTTTGGGAAACCACAGAAGGTTCTTTCAGATTGCTAGAAGAAGTAAATTCCAGTTGCGTTGGTGCAAGTTTTGGAGCCGGTTTCTCATCTTTACTAGAAGGCTTTGAAGCGTTGAAG
This sequence comes from Platyplectrum ornatum, assembly GCA_016617825.1. Classification (NCBI taxonomy): domain Eukaryota; kingdom Metazoa; phylum Chordata; class Amphibia; order Anura; family Limnodynastidae; genus Platyplectrum; species Platyplectrum ornatum. Next base: position 37,382 of record JABWIB010004337.1, read on the forward strand.
CTGAAGCCAAACAATGATCCTGCTCCTGACGTGTTCCCAAATGAGAAACCCTGCTTCTCTGTGCTAAAGATGTTCTTCACTACATCTGATCCAAACACAAACTTAGGAGGAGACACCACAGCCTTAGAGGCCTTATCTGTGGGACTTGGTACATCAGAGTCAGTCTCGGAGACAGAGGAAGTCACATTTGACTGATCTGTTCTTTCTTTGGTGGTTTCTTCCAGTATAGCCACTGCTGCCTTACCACATGGTAAGGATTTGGGTGTTGCAGGAAGTGAGGAAACTGGAGTATCAGAGTCTTTTGCTTGTGCCAGTTTTGCAGCTTCAAATTTCTCTCTGAAAAGGTCTGCGACTTCCTGAAGTTTAAACCGTACAGCAAAACATTCCATTTTTCCCTCACCTTCGGCATAATCCAATGCGGTCCATACCCATGCCTTTTCAGCACCTTTCATGGGTTCTAGATGGATATCAGATATAATACGGTGATTAGCACAGAGTTTTAANACCTGATCCCTTCTCATCACTATACGAGCAGATTTGTTATCATGGTTCTGTAGAATCTTTAAGTCCCCTATGCCTCTCTCTTTCCACTGATTGTTATCTTTATCAAACCTGTAAAGCTTTGCTCTGTTGCAGAACAGTGTCTGTTCATTTTCTTCACCACTTCTAACTTCGATTAGGTCAGGCAAAGGCACCACTGGTTCAAAGTACTGACTATCGCGCTCTTCTTCCTGTGTCACATCAGACTCCTCATCAGTGCCCACAGATACTCTGCTTTGATTTAATTTGGTTGGAGACTTNGCTGGACTCGGGCTTGGCTGAAAGCTAAAATTAAAACCGGTGGTAGATTCCCCAAATCTGAAGAGGTTTCCTTTCTCCGGGCTACCGGAGAGAGGAGAAGCATACACAGAGTCATCTAAATTGCTTTCCAGTCCCCCTCCTCTAATATCATATGTATCCCACTCATAAGTAGGCTCTGTGCAGTCAGGCGTTTTCTTCCCGTGATCTACAGAAGTGTTTGTATCTTCCTCTCCAGGTTTTGGCTGATCAGTTAAAAAGGTTTTCAGATCTTTAAGTCCAGTTTTCATTTCTTCAGCTTTCTTTATCAATTGTGCAGTTCTTCCAGTATCTACAAGTTTATGTGGCGTTTGCAGGGGTATATCTAGGAGGAGACGTTGACACTCTTCAAATTTGTTCTTGAATTCTTCAGCTTGTTCTGGCGTTTTAAACTTGGCTGCCAAATTCTCTAATTTAGCGTCTCCATCAGAAAAGTCACTGGCCAACCACATCCAGGCCCGATCCGATCCAGACAACGGCTTCAGATTCATGGTGGTTGTGATCCAGTGGTTTGCACACACTTTGAATACTTGTTCTCGGCGCATAAGCATTCTGAGTTTCCCATTAACCTCATTTTTAAGGATTTTGAGCAAGCCAACGCCACGTTCTTTCCACTGACTGATCTCTGTATCAAAGCGGAATAACTTTACTCTCTGTGAATAAAGTACCTTTTCATCTTCTTCCCCTGTTACAAGCTCAACCTTGTCAGGAAGTTGAACAATGGGCTCAAAATGAATGTCATCGCGGTCCTCTGTCCTGTACAGATCATCTGTACCCTCAAGTTCACCTGATGTATTTGATGGGTCGCCTTTTCCGCTTCTTGAAACAAACAGTTTTTCACCAGCACGGCAAAATCCTTTAAAATTGGGATCTGTTTTACCAAATGCAAACCCTTCAGATGTTTTGGCAAGATCAGCAAAAGAAAAGCTATTTGAGGACTGGCCAAGTGTTATCTCAGTAGTTGATTTTTGTTTTCCTTCAGGTTTTACCCCAGTATCCGCTGCTCCAAAAGCCTCTTTGCTGTCCCCTTTAGAGGTATCTTTTCCATTTTTACCATCTGGTTCTGTAATACCAAACTTGAAAGAACTTGAGCCGAAAGACATTGCAGAATTGAAACCCCCTGTAAGCTTTGTTTCCTCATTGGAACCTGGAGGTTTGAAGCTAAAGGATGCCTTTTCATCAGTTGTGCCAAACTTAAAGTCTTTTCCAGGGAAATTACACTTAAACCCTGTAGAAGGAGGCCCAAAGGGCTCAGAAGAACTTGCTTTGAAACCAAACGTAAAGGCCGGCTTTGTCTCTGCTGTTGACGCAGCAGTTTTTGCATTTGGATTTGCAGTTTGGCAGGCGACACAAGATGTTGCTGCTCCTTCATTTCTAACAAGACACACAGTGCAATCCCATTGTCCCTCCTTTTTTGAGAACATAGCTTCCAAGTTGGCATTTTGTGTTTTGGAAAAGCTGAAGCCAGATGGCTGAACAGGAAACCCGACAACATTGCTTGATGCCGTTTTATTGGGGCTGTCACATGATACACACTTGGAAACATTAGATTCATTCCTCACCATACATGTACTACAATCCCACTGTCCTTCCTTCTTTGCAAAAAGACCTCCAAAATCTTTTTGAGAAGTGCTTTCAGGGGCTACAAACTTGAAAGATGAAGCAGATGATACTGTAGTTTGAGTGTTTGAAGGATTTGTAGTCTGACATGCAACACATTTTACTGCAGAGGGTTCGTTGCGTACTGAGCAGGTCTCACAGTCCCACTGCCCTGCTTTCTTGATAAAGGCAGAGCCAAATGTGCCACCCTGTGCTTCTGTCACATTTTTAAACCCAGACACCATTTTTGGCGGGCCTGAAAAAGTTTTAACATTGATCTGGCTTGAACGTTGACAGGCAACGCATTCCTTGTTTGCACTGTCATTCATTGCAGAACACTTACTACATATCCATTGTTCTTTGGTCTTTTTAACTTGGTCAGCAGGTGCGGTTTTGCCAGTTATAAGGTCTTTACTAAATGTAAATGAAGATGCTGAAATGCTTTGGGAACTTACTCCAATGTTTATTGGCTTGGTGTCATTAGTAGATGTTGTTTTGCCGCTGTTATTTAAATGAGGAGATTGACAACAGGCACAGGCTTTTGAGGTCTCTGAATTCTTTGCAAGACAGACCTCACATTGCCATTCTCCTTGTTTTAGGCCAAACTGAGCCCCAAAGGAAAGTTCAGGTGTGGTCTTTATTTCAGCCTTTGCTGGGTCTTTCGTTGATTTGGGGATGACAGAACTACTGTCTTTTAAAAGATTTTGTGCCTCTTCAAACTTTGATTTGAAAAGCAAAGCCTCCTCGGTTGTCTTGAAACGTATTGCAAACTGCTCTGGCTTGGGCATCTCGTCTGCATAGTCATGAGCATGCCATACGAAGGATTTGTCAGAACCAGAAAGCGGTTTTAGTTTCATATCTGTATTTATCAAATGGTTTGCACAAATCTTTAGAACTTGCTCTCTTCTCATGAGCAGACGTATCTTGCCTGATACTCTGTGCTTTAGAATTTTTACATTTCCTAAACCTCTCTCCTTCCATTCTTTAGTGTCAGCATCGAAACGGAAGAGTTTCGCCCTATTGCAGAACATCTCCTCCTCATCCTCCTCCCCAGTTTTAACTTCAATCTTTTCTGGTAATGGTACTACAGGCTCAAAATGTGGCCCATCTTCTTCAGTTACAGACTCATAACTTTCATTCTGTTCTTCTTTTGAATCTGCAGTGAAGGCTGATGGCACAAATGATGACTTTACAGAACTGTGGAAGTTAAAAACATTGTCACCTTGGCCAAATGTTGAAGTATTATCCTGTGCCTGTTTTGTGCCTTCATTTAGGTTGGGTAAACTGCATTTCTCACCAAATCTGAACATGTTCCTGGAATCAGCAGCAGTTTCAAACGTGGACGATTTCTTCCCTGCCTCTTGCGCAGGTTTATCAGATGTTAGGAGGCGCAAAAGACATTCACTACCTGCGTTTGTTGGTGTACCGGATTGACTTGAAGAAAATGTGAAGTCTCCATCATTCGATTTGAAATTGGAGTTAAATTTAAAAGTTGATCCTGGGGTAGACTGCAATGGAGCTGTAAACTGGGAGGGCTTTGGTCCATCATTTTGGTCAACTAAGACAAAGTTATTTTTCCCAAATTCTATCTTTGAACTCTCAGGTCTGGTGGTTTGAGGTCCTAAAGCAGCTTTAGTAAAATAGCCTGGCTCAGGAAGTGCTGGGTTTGCCGTATTTTGAGGCAATGTGTAGTTATAAAACTCATCAGTTTGAGGAGAAAGAATATTAGTTGCTGGAGATTCAAAACGCAAGGCTGGTGGACAAATGGCAGTGTTTGGGACTGGTGGTGTATGCATGGCATACATGTGCTGCTGAGTTGTCATTCTATTTACTGGATACACAGCAGTCTGTAGGAGAAAAGAGATACTCATTTGAAACCAAATTCAACCACATATCAGTATAATTACTTAAAGGTATAGAAACAGTAAAAATAAAACGAAGTAATCAAATCAAAATGCCTAATGTGTATCTCCCCCCCCCCCCACATAAAAAAGTATAACAAAAAACAAAAACAAAAAACACCATACCTTAGTTGGAGTAACATTGGTTACTGGTCTGAGAAGCTGTGGGGGATTGTAAGCAGGTGACTGAGCATAGTAACCAGGATGTGGAGTTGTAGAAACTGAAAATAAATTAAAACAAAAAGAAAAAACAAAAACATTTTAAATTAATGCAACATCAATACAGTAGCATCAGTTATGTATAAATAGAATCCTTAAGACATAATGCATCTTTTATAGCTACATATGCTTCATACAATGTTAATAGTCAACAAACAACATCTTTTTAATAAGCTAAGCTATTTAGAATACAGGATATTTTCAAGTTACACTATTAGACTTTATGAATGGTACATGTAAAAACTAAGACAAATATTTCCCTAACCCAAAAAGCATGCTAGACCATATAGATCACACCTAGTAGCATTAATATATCTCCTATATAACAAAATGAATATGCCCACTGTACAATTTAATAGTTAATAAATTCTAGAATATGTCTATTATACTCAGACTGATGAAGTTTAAAGGCATTCCCAAGTACAGTAAACCAATTCACATACATGACCCTTTTCAAAAATTCTACTTGTTTATCATGTTATAAACTGCTAATTGTTGATCATCAACTGTTATCAGACTTTTTTTTATCCCAAGATAATTTATAAAAATAAAATTGATGGCATATGGCATTCACACCTGTTAAGGGGGAATCATAATAGCCCTGGGGTATATGGTATCCATCAGTAGCTGTATCAGAGCTAAATACATCAGCAGGCCAACGTTGAGCCGATACATTGGCGTTTGAACTGTTCATTCTTAGCTCATGAACTTCTTTCTGTAAAAGAAAACATGAAATGTTATAAGCATCTCTGCAATGCTCTAAGCCAGGGGTAGGCAGGAGTTCTNAAACCACATGTCCCAGCTGTAGTTTGAAAACACCTGGAGAGCTGCACTTTGCCTAACCCTGCTCTAAATTCTGAAACTAATCTCCTCAAAATGTCTACTCAAAGGACAGAAAATGCAAAATATGTTTAATAGTGAGATCAGAGACAGGTATCAAAAGTACAATCTGATTCCAAACAAGCCTTTCCTGCATATGTGATTATTGTGCAATGCTAGCTATATAGCTAATCTTAAAAGGCTCTGTGTGCATTAAATTGCTGGTTACATACTTTTACCAGTTAAAAAAAAAAAACAACAACAAATGTTGAAATGTAAAATACAAAGTAACAGTGCCACAGCTATTCAGACCTTGCCTTGTGTTAACTGCAAGACTAAAGGCCTACATTTACTAAGCAGGGAGATTCCAGTGAGATTGACAAGTGGGGATGTTGCCCAGAGCAACCAATCAGATCCAAGCTCAGTTTCATTTAACATAGTGGAAAATATGAGCTTAAATACGATTGGCTGCTATGGGCAACATACCCACTTCTCAATCGCACTGCTTAATAAATTTAGGCCCAAATGACCAGTGCAAGCATGTACACACACTGGGAAGAGAGACACAAAGCCGAAGCCAAAATACTTCAGAACACGTCCATCTGCAAACAATTACCATGCCAAGCCCAATGGGGAAATAGTACACAAATGGAATTCTAATAAAAAGGCTAAAAAAAACTAAAATCAATAAAATATTGTTGTAAGAGATACACTGCAGAAAAATAAAAGTATTCATATTTCTTAATAGCCACTGACCTTCAAGGCTTCAACTTGCTGAACAAGTTCTTCAATTAATGTTTTTTGGTCTTCAGCCCAGGGTGGCGGCGTCCTTGATGAAAACTAGCGCACAAGCAAAGTAATCTTCAGTAATGTAAACTTTAAATTCTTTATATTTATTTTGTTATCTTTACGCAGACAAATACCTTTGCCGTTTTTCCAGGCGATATAGAGAACTTGGTTGGCGAAGGTGTAGAATGTTTTATTGCAGAGGCTGACATGAAAGACTGTGTATCTCTGCCATTTGTGCTATGCTCTTCAGGAACTTCACCAAGTGATTGCCTAACATCATCCAGCATCTCTTCAACAGATTCAACAGGCACAGGAAGCTGAATTGCGTGTGGGATAAAAAAAGAGANTATGTAAAGGTAAAATATAATAAATAGCTAACAGAACGCTCCTAGACCAAAAACTCACCGAAACTCTATTTACTGTATTTGTTTCTAAACCTACTTCAACATATAACTTAACTTTAGGATGGCGTTGTAGGATCAGGTAATGCTTACCCCTGCCCTTACAATGCATATAAGCGGGTTGGCTTTCTAATAAATATTCAACAGCCAGATGGATTTGATTCACAAATGCTACAGGGATACAAAGCTGCTAGTTTCATAGGGTGTCAAGTGCATTCCACCAGATTAGTCAATTAACCCAATGAGCAGATCAGAGGTGCCAAGTTCAGTAGCTGTGTCAGACAGCTTCTTGGTCCTCAATTTACATCTTTACAAGATTTTATATATTTCAGGTTATCACCTAATGATAGAAAAGTCCTCAGGCAGAAACTTTCACCTGTTTCCAATAAGAATTAAACCTACCTTATCAGTTAACAGAGAGTCTGCTGAAATCTCATCAAGAATCTTGATCAGATACGATTTACATTTCTGCATACACATTTGATGTTCGTCCTGTTCTTCAGATGACAAAATATCATTCTCAATATCTTCTCCTTTTTGACGATATACCTGTGGGAATATACAAACCATAGATAAAATAGTAAAATACACTTTGCAATCTCATTCGCACTGCAGCAAGATTCCACAAAACAAACGTATACTGACCCTAGACCCCAAGTTTAGTTTGAGAACTTTTGGGTTTTTGAGACCCAAGAGAATAAGTTTGTATTTTTATTATGTCATTAAACTGTAGTTGCCTTAACTTTGACCATCCCTCCAGNTTACCAATATCCTCAACCATTTGGTCTAGCCCTCCTGGGCCTAAATTTTCTTAACTGTTGGAATGGAAAAGTGGGAATATTGCCCCTAGCAACCAGATTCTAGCTGACATTCTCTAGTATGTAATAGAAGTGTGAGCTAGAATCTCATTGGTTGCTATGGGCAACATCTCAATTTTTCCATTCCTACTGCCTAGTAAACAGAGCCAGGTGTGTTTACTATGTGCCATNTCACCTATAAAGATAAAATAGCGATGGTCCAGGAACAGAACTTTACTGAGCCAACTCCCCAGTGAGTTACTCCTTTTGTAACTCAGTCAAAAGAGAAGNAAGATTCAGTAAGAAAGATTTGTTTGACATGACCTCCCCAGTGAATCCATGCTGCTTGTAAACCAGTTATTAGATTTAACATATTGTACAATTTATTTCTTTAACTGTGTTTCTATCAGTGTTACTACTATAGATGTTAGACTAACTAAACATATTCTGTGTAACTTTTATGCAGATTGCTACAATTGTATATTTCAGTTTTCTGGAATTTCTCCTCTTACCAGTGATTGTGTTTACAGTTACCAACAGCCCTTCAAACCCTTTTAGTATTCTGGAGTGTATTCAAACGGGCTCCAAAGAATGCAATGGACGAATCATTTAATGCCTGTCCTCCGAGACAGAACTTCCTTTGTATCAATATTCTTGCACTTTAACTGGGGCCCTTACGTTTGCTTGTGAATACTAAACAAAAAAAACTCTGATCTAGTATAGCCTTGTTACCCTTGACAAGACTTAAACTCTGGTCCATATCCAATTAGTCTCATATTAGCAAGTGCAAATAACCTTGTTCTGCAGTATATATTCTCACCAGAGCAAGATTCCAATAGGAAGCAACACTCTTTATGGCTTCCAGTGCAAGAATGGCGTCATCATTTTTCCCATCAATGAGATCCATCTTTGCAAACGTAATACCAGCCTCATCTTCCAAATCCCTTACTTCAGACAACTATATAGAAATAGAAAATAAGAAATGTAAAAGCTTGCAAAACTCCAAGTGATGTAGTATTACTACCACAATATCAATATGAAAAATAAGTGGAAACTAAAAGCAGTTTATGTACAGGTTAAGAGAAGTATGTACAAAATGGCACATTAGGTGCGCGTGAAAAATAAAAAATGACATCAGATAAAGGATCACATATTATTCCAGTTTACAGTTGAATAATTATTTGATCCAATATAAAATTAAAACAAAATATGAAGAAAAAAAGTCTCTTCACTACTTCAACCATGTGTGAAGCATCCATGTGTAACAAGCAGACATTTAGTAAGAATTTAAATAAAAAAAGGAATAAATGGAAAA
>JABWIB010004338.1:5267-16553 GCA_016617825.1 Platyplectrum ornatum
ATAGTATATGTGAGTGCATAATAAAATTCAATCATTCACACACTTATTGTAATGTTAGCCAGCAGAAATCTTATGAAGTGTTGAACGCATTATGAACTCCATCCTATAATGTCACCAGATAATGTGGACAAACTTGGAAAGCTGTGTCTGCATGGGTGTCAATCTGCCTCATTTCTCTACTTGCTATGCAGAGTTACGTATGTCTGCAGAACCACCGAACTCTGGATAGGACATACACTGCGCATTCCGCACGCGCTTAAATCTCTGGATCAGGGCTGGTCTTGCATTTAAATCTGATTTCATTAGGGATGGACAATTAGTACCCCACCAAACAAACACATTTTGAAATCTGAGTTCTGGGGGGGCTCCACTGTTTATTTCACAATCAAAGGATCTGAGAACATTAATGTGTGACATTCATGTGAACTATGAGGCACATGAAATGAGCTGCCCACATCTGGTGATTTAAGGATGACAAAATGAAATGATCCCCCNAACCCCCTCCCATCTAAAAATGTACATGCATTCTATAATAACTTACAGAATGACAACAAGCATGCACATACCTTCAGCATAACTCTCCATTGANACAGCACTCCAAGTCTTGTCATGATGCTGTCTGAAAGGGAGTTAGCAATGCAGCTGCTGTCAGTTTGCTGATAATCGCAGCTTNATTTCTGACCTCATCTTGCCCTTTCCCCCTTTTAACTCAGTTGATAATCATCCCATGGGCTACATTCTCCCTGTCTTCTATTTCCATCTTTAAACACATTACCATACAAACTGCATTAGAAACGGAATGTGCTGCTAATCCTTCCACTCCCAGAATAGGAAAAAATATGTTACTCATCTGGTTTAAGCATACTGTGAATCTTCTAACAGAAGCCATAGTCTTTGCTGTAAATATATGGCTTCCCACAATAAACTCTATCTCCACATATCGGGATGAGCTAGAGTGATTTTCTATGTTATAAAAAAATAAGCTTGTGAATAATCACGCATTAAAGAAGCCGTTCCACGACAATGGAAATGATTACATGTTCAGGGATTAAGGCAAATGTTGTAAAATGCAATGGAAAGGATTATTACAGGAAAAAAAGAACTTTTTGCATGTTGTTAGCTATTTAGGCTATAACAATTGTATAACACCTGCTGTTATAAAATGATAATAAACAATACCTAAATACAATAACAAGAAATGAAACNCACACAAATAAACAAGGCATCAGAGATATTGTACTTGTTTACCGCATGTAAATAGATACTTCATTGCTTAACGCTGGAACACATATAATCCAGATCAGATCAGATATGATCCAGAGTTTTAGAGTACGGCATAAATAGGTGCAACTGTACACTACAACAAAACTGTACCCCTGTGAGGGGCGAACATTCATTTACGTATTTTTAAGCAAGGAAAATATTTTGTGATGGTCTCAGTTTCAGTCCCATTCAGGTCCCATTTCAGTCTGTACACATAAGTGGGTAGCCTCAAGCAGAATGTTATTTTGTTTCTTTTATTACTAGGTTGATTTTGTCTACTAGCAGAAGGATTGGCTCATGTACTTGTGGTTTTGCATTTATGATCTANCAATCCTTTTTGATACTTTTTTTCAAGTTACCGGTGTCTAATCTATGTATCGGCGTATAGGTTTTTCTTTGTANGATTGATACAGAATGTGTAGCAAAATGCATCTTCTCCAAATCAAAGCACCAATATGCTCAGAATGTACAAATAGCTGTTGATGAGTTTTCCATGCTTACTGAACTGAATATAAAAGCCTTTCTTGTGCATTCCTATTTTCAGTCCCAATGTTAACCTCAGAATATCAAATTGAATTAGGTTTTTGAGAAGAGCTGCCTGCACAGCAATTGGAATGACACTGTTGATTACACTATCTAGATGCAAGTTTCAGACAGATAGAACTGAGCTTTCACAACCTCTCACCTAAAGTCAGATAATGCAGGCACCCGAATAAGTGACTGAATCCCCTACAAGTGCTTCGAAACCTCTTGAAATTGTAAAGCCTGCAATGGCCCTGAAAAAGGAGACCCAAATTGTTTGCAGGATGAATTTTTCCCTTGCCAGGCACAAATAAACAGCTCTCAATAGGGTGCTCACCACACAGTGTGTCAGCACATATTATACAGTCTGGTGCTGAGTGGATGTGTCAGCTGCCCATTAGACCACACTAAAATAGAATTGCTGGGAGCCTGAAGCATGAAGCATGATATTAGATAAAGTGATGAAATTTCACTCGATTAAAGAGCCAGGTCAAGGACAGTTACCTCAGGAAAAGCATTTTTTTCTCTCAAATATATATATTTTTGCAGGCTTAATTAGCTTATCCCTTACTATATGTGGATGTGTAAACAATATGGAAAATAGGCCATGTCACTAAATTATTGTCATCACCGTCATTAATGACATAGGCTCAAATAAGCTTTAAAAGTCTGCAATCCTGTTATAAACCATGCTACATTACAATTTGTGAAATAAAAAATTCAGTTTATCAATGTATAACTTAAATGGAAATGTACATAGAGAAATAATGCCATGACTTAATAATTCTAGCTTTTACTGGAGAATTGTGGTGTGATCCAGTTCATCACATGAAGCATGAAATATTTGTGTGAATTTATATTTTATGCTTATATTTTAATATTTTATATTTTATATTTTTATTTAACTTGCTAGTCAGCGGACTTCATTAGGCACCACATAAGGTTTCCTTGACAGTGGTGATTTTGGGGTATAAATTATCCCCATATGCGATGTCTTAAGGAATATATTATTATTATCCTCAGATGAAACAATTGATTGTTGAATTTATATAAAAATGTTCTGCTCTCTGCCATAAACCTGAATGTGTTGTCTGCAATGGATCTGTAAAAGTAGGTCAAAGTCAGCAAGGGAAGACATCTGTAAACACTACCATCTGGTATGAGAGGCAGCACATTATACCTCAAGATTCAGAGTAGGAGTGTCATTTCTAATTGTATTTGAGCATTATTTGCGCTTGAGAACAAAATGTACACACTTTTTGTGTATATTTGCACCAATCAGGTAAAGTTGAAAAGTCCGTCTACAGATCAGCGATGTAATGCTTAAGTTTGACACAGTTACAATAGCCACAATTATGCACACAAAATGCATGCAAATTATAAATTACATATTTGCCCGGAAACAAAATGGGCACTGTGATGGCTTAATGCATTGTGAGGCCTACTCACAAGATAGCACACAATTAAATAGCGATCATCCCAGCAGTAAACTAATTCCTCTGCCCTGCTACCTTGGCAAACTTCATTTGTTAATTTGGCCGACCTACATCCTGTAAATTCAGCTGAAATTACTGAAAACTCCTGCAATGACATCAACTTTGGCCTCACAATTTGATATGCTTAGCAACCAATTGTATTCTTAATTAATTTAAGTATCCGATGATCTGGTAGTGTTTTCAGCCCTCTCCTCATTTATCAATCATATCAAGAGTCTTGTAGACAGTCACGGCAACATTGGAATTAGATTACATTTTGGATATGATTTAGAAATCCGTCTGCCATCTTGGTTTCTCCTGTCTCAACTACACCCCAGCTGACATTCACTGCAATCTTATATTTAATTGAATTACAGCTGTGATATCTCTCCACAATATCAATCACCAACTAGATAACTAACTTAGTGAAAACATTTTTTGGTAACAGTATTAATACATCATATTAGACCTCATCATTCATCCANTTGCCAGACCATTGGGTCAATACATCATCATCATCAATACACCTACCTGATAACATATATGCCTATACCTTACTTCACTCAACTGAATCCTCCTTGCTTATGGACTATACCTGCTAAATAAAAAATAATGCACTTTCCTCAGGACTGCCTTTATAAAACATTTTTTAGGAGGCCTCAACAGCACAATTAANCGCAAAAAAGTTGCTACCCACTTGCACCATTGTAAATCTGATATTGCACCATTACATGAAAGGCAAAGGCAAGATGGGAATCTTGCCACCCTCAAATTGTATTGGATTGGCGATTGTATAGCTGGTACTTACACCTCTTAATCTAGAGGTGTGGAAATCGTTTTGGCCAAATCCTTCTCCCACACCAGGGGTAGGCAACCTGCGGCTTGTCAAACTACAAATCCCAGCATGCTTTAACTGCTTTAACAGTTGATTCCTGACAAAGCTTGCTGGTATGTATAGTTTGACAACATTTGTCAAACATCTGGACAGCCGCAGGTTGCCTACCCCTGCCCTACTACATAAATAAAATACATAAATAAATACATAAATTGAATAAAATTATTGATCCAGAGGGATTTACAGGCTTATAATATCCGCTTCACCTTGGTTAATGTATACAGCCCAAACTTGGCTCAGTGAGATTTTCTCCTAACACTCACTGCTGTGAGGGACATTAATAATCTCATTATCGGAAATTACTTTAATTCAGTAATTAATCCTAACTTAGATCACTGCCCAGTCCCGATCCACAGTTGCCTTTCTGAACCTACACCAATGACTCGTATGGAAACGTCCGTTGGCCTTGCCGATCCTTGGAGACTCCTCAATCTGACTGATCTGGCTTTTACGTTTCTCTCGGGCATTCACAGTTCCACTCACGGATTGATTATATTCTAATAGCAGATTTACTTGTGACCCAGGCGGTTGATGCAAATATTTACAACATCCTTATTTTGGACAATGCAGTAATTTCAATTAATCTTCTCATACCAAATGTTGCTGACTGGACTCGACTATGGAGATTTCCTGGCTATCTCTATAACTCATACGATTTTACGATTTACTACCTAAAACTACAATGGAATAATTATTTAGACAATAAATTTGTAGACAGACTTATCCTATTTCGGTAAAGATACTTCTCTTGATTGTATATATATTTATTATATACCCACAACTTATATTATATCAACCTTTATTGTATTCACAATACTATTTGTCTAATATCTAGACTAAATGTTTTACTGCTCTAATGATTAAGCTGGGTACTCACTAGAACTATTTTCGTCAAAGTGTGATTTTCACGATCATTTGAACGATTTTCCCCTTGACTGGTCAACTGGTCAGTCATATTTTTTACAAATTTAAGTAATTATGAATTAAAAAAAAACAAACAATTTTCTGCTTAAAATTTGTTAGCTACATTGTAAAATAGTTCACCACTATCTGAAATGGCTACACACTATCCAATATTGGACCCCTGAAATGATAATCAGTTGGGAATTCCGAATGATCAGATTATAATTAGCGGGCCTCTGTTGAACAATCTTTAGCTTTCAGAAAAAAAAACAGCACCACATGCTAGAAAGATAAATTTGTCCAATATCCAGTAATTGTTCCAAAAATTGTTTCAGTATGCGAATAAAACAATGGTAAATGGTAAAATGCAGTGTTTAACCAACTTTACTCTTTAACAAGAGTAAAGTAATTATATACTTTTGCATTCAGGCCTTAAAATATCTGGTATCATTGTAAAACATACATACATGCAATGTTGCATAGAAAAAAATTCCCTTATTTCAGATGACACATTTAGCACAGTAATGTTAAGCCTCATTAATGTTACTGGATTTTGAATATGACATGAGGTTAAAATCCTAGCATAACATTTGCATATCATCAGTGGATTATTCTGTTTGTATGACAGTATAAAATAATAAGCAATGATACATTATAAAACCATTACTATAATTTTCTTTCATATACATATTTAGACTTGTATGCAGGATAATGGGTTGGGGGGTCATACTTTTCAACTATGACAGAGGAACTCAAATATGAAAATGAGCAAACATATGAGATTTATATATATATATATATATATATATATATATATATATATAAGATCTTGTATTTATTAAATAAATTTATTAAATTAGACTACTTTAAAGGACTTTTCTTACTAAGTGGCTCTTTTTTAATTAATGATGATTGGTCACTATGATATTTTAATTTGGATGATACTATGATACTACTGCCATTTTACAAATTGTTATATTCCACAAGGGTGATAGCTGATTACTTACCTGGGCGCCTGGCAGCCACTGTCCTCTTGGTTCTCCGTTGGCGTCTTCCGATATTCCCTGAAGGTTCGAGTCACATGCTGTGATGGCATGAAAATTAGACATGTGGAGAGCACCATCTGCATTGTATTCAGGCACATTCTCTTCCACTCCGCTTTGCGTCTTAGCAGTCTCCATGCTAGTTAAGATACCTTTAAATGTCTACCAGTAACTAATGACTGAGCTCTATTGTTGGTTCTGTTTTATCTGGTGATTTCTTAGTGTTTCTCCTTCTCCCTCATTACCCTGGTGTTTAGACACCATTTTCTAGTCAGAGACCGAGGCCTAAATGTACTAATCAGGAAGACTGAAAAGTGGGGATGTTGCCGATAGCAACCAATGAGATTGGAGCTCACATTCCCCAGTGTGTAAAATGAAACGGAGAGCTTGAATATGAGTGATTGCTATAGGCAACTATAGCAACAACACTTTTCGATCTCAATCTACCTGCTTAGTACATTTAGGCTCATGCCCTTGTTGGTGAAGTTCACCATAACAAACATTGGCTGAAACATGATGTTTTAATGTTTGTATTTGGATGACAATTGAGGTACAATCATTATCTATATATAAAGATCACTAAAATGCATAGAAGTCGTGTTTGAATTTTTCACATAAAGCCCTCATCTGGGATATTGTTACATTTATCTTTATCACACTACTGTTTAAAATTTCTAGGCTTGTTTCATTTACAACTGTTTCAACAAAATGCATACCAATTTTAAAAAATAAGATACAACAAATGCATACATAATAATGTAAACATTTTAATATAACTCTTATAGTAATAAAATACCCTTATTTAACTGCATACTCCATTGTATTCATTTCATCAAAATAATTACATTCCTTACAACTACATTTCTTACAACTAGACTTTTTAGTGCATTTCACTGACAGTTTACTAATCTATATTCAATGTTCTTTATTGATATAAGATCGCATTTAGAACATCATAGAAAAGGTTAGTTTGCAATATTTCCTAGAATGTTACTTGCTTTGTACAATAATTCTAATTGCCAGGATTCACTATCGTCCATNTCAGTCTCCTCTACTATTATCTCCCTTTTCAGACCACATTAGCACACGATAGAAACCTTAGAAAATTCAAAACCATTTTTCAACTGGAACTACTCCTGTGCATCCACATGTCTTTCTCCCTTGTCGCCTTCGCCTTGGTTCTGGGGAATCCTTTGCCATTCTAATTTATTATTTACTGTTCTTGCCTGGTTTTGTGGGCTCTACATTTAGCTGTTTAACACATTTTTCTATTTGTCTAAGGATGTTTTCCGGCGTCAAGACAAAAAAATACAGGTATATTTAAGCCCATAGTAAGTAAAGCCTGGTTTCACCAATTTTCATAATGCTCATAGAACATTTCATTGCCACCTGATTGGAGTGCATTGAAACACAATTAAAACCTAAGAGATATGGAGGAGTGATAGGAGCAATAAAAGGCTGGTAGGGAAAATCACACTCCCTTGACTATGGGACCTTTGCACGTAAAGNAGGTACATATCTTAACAGCACCCAGCTGTGCCCACATCCCGCCCCTACCAAGTCCTTTTTTGACATGATTTTGGGGGAAAATTTTAAAATTTTTATTCCCTTAACAGAACAAAGTGCAGGGTATGCAAGACAGTGGGACAGCGGGACAGCAGTAAAAGCATACCTCCCAACTGTCCTGATTTTAAAAGGACAGTTTGGCTTGGTTGACTGTCCCGCCTGCACAACTCTCAACTCACCTCTCAACTCTCAATTTATCATGATTTTACCTAGGTGTAACTTTTCTCTTATTTTTGAACTCCGAATCTGGAGTTTAATTCACTCCTAAGACACCTTCCTCCCAGTGGGATCTACATGACAGCAGAACACAAATTTGTATTCAATGTTCATACCATCCAACATCTGGGTCACAAGGTTTGCTAGAATTGTACTATATATAAAACTAAGATATCTAATCTGTCACTATGTCACTACCTTGGCACTCTGAACGGAATGCCTCCTGTAGTGAATATGTGTAATTATGATGTGAATGGCTACACAGCTTGCTCATCAGTCTTTTCATGGCATCACTCAAATTAAAGATGGTATGCCAAGTTTAAAAAATTTTAACTAATTTTAAGATATAAATGGAATCCCACTGAGTGTATGTGAATAGTATGTTTGAAGGTCCTGAAACTTTCAATCAAAACTTTAAATCAAATTCAATAAAATAAATTAGTTGCAGGGTCGCTATCTAATGTGTTTATTTCGTGTTGCACGTAGCAGACAACAGGTACAAGTGAAAAGGCTGTATGTATAACTATATTCAACACAAACAGATAAAATGAAAGTTACCTATGACTGTATACTTTAAAATGGCACCATACAGGTGGCTGTTTCCATTAATGTCATGTCTAATGTCAAGAAATCAAATGATAAGTAAGAATGATCAGCTCTGATCATCAATACAAGCAGCATGCCTAATGTCACTTTAAACCTTAACATTGAAACTATTACAGAGTTTTACAGCCATAAGATTAAGGGTCCAGACCCCACCATGCATTTTCCATACATGGAGGTCTGGAATTACACATGGAAGAGGGAAGTAAATTCCCATATGCTGCCCAGAACCTTACATTAAATTCTCTGCAAGATCTTCTTCTCTACCAAAGCAGATCCATGCGGATTAGCTCGCACCCTACCAGACTAATCTGCATGCCTATGCCCACCTTCATTGCAGAGATTAGGCATGCAGGAAAAAAAAGACCACCTTTGGATCTTCAGGTTTATGGATTCTGTACATCTGGAGATTGGATTGTAACATCTGGTGCACACATTCTCAGATGTATTTTGAGATTTACACAAGTCTCTATTGTACAGAGATCTAGACTGGTATAAGAATAGGAAAATCCATACATCGTCCTGCATTTTTGGTATTGTAGCATTGAATGACAGATTACTGAAATATATAAAATATGTAGCCCATTGTTTGGTTAGATAAAAAATTAGTTTGTCTAATTATTGGATTACAGATGTATGCTCGGATCCCAAATCGGGCGATTTCCAATAGGAATGAATGGAATTGACGTTATTGTCAGCATTAATAGCAATGAGTCAATGCAACTCCAACTTAAGCATTTTCCAAATCTTCTTAATAAACGAGGAGTATTTCTCAGACAACGTATTTGAATTGCAGACTACGTCATGTTGTCTCTTCACATGAATGCCAGATCTCCTCTCACATTTTGCTTGTGATTATTTCTTCGTGGGCATATTGATGTCATGTCACTCACTCTGCTGATGAAGAAAAGGAATTGGAAATTAGATGAGAGAGACAAGGTGGAACTGAATGGGGGGAATACATGTCTCTCTCCTTTTTTTNAAAAAAAAATAATTATTATATTAATAATATTCAATTATGATTATTTTAAGCAAAATCATAAACAAATGAAATACATATTTTTGTGGAACAGTTCGATCAAATCAACCCAAGTTAAATGTCAAATTAAAAAAAATGTAAATTTTATCACAGATAGAAAATAGTCATGTACCTGCTATTCATAGCACAATTCATGTTGATTAAATTGGGTAAAAGAAAATCCGTAAGCCTCTGCATTGCAAATGACAGCATATCCAAATATAATTAGAATTAATGGGAGACAGTTGTCACTGCGACAATCCCATTTTCAACATAGATTCAGTTGGGGTTAGGCTGCGGGGAATGAAAGGTTAGTATTAGAGTAGTGGAAGGGGTATGTTAGGGAAGGAATTTGTAAAGCTTACCTGTTGGTATTGCTTCAGGAGTCGTCAATATCCGGCTGTTGGGGATCCCTCTGTCAGCACTACTTACCTGTTGCCGTTACACTGTCTGAAACTGAAGCTAATATACAGTTATGTTATAATGTTATATTGTTAGTGTTTGTTTGTACAGTATTTTCTAGAATGTGACCTGCGTATATATGTAGAAGTTGCTACAAGAACAGGGATACCATGTTTGCCTTGTATTTAATAGTGGACTTTAGCTTTAGAAACTGGTGGAACAAGCAGAACCATCTGTCATACCTGTCTATGTTGGACATCAGAACATACATAGCATACAAAGACAGTGACACTGCCATTTCTGTCAAAGTCAATGATTGCATAGAAACATGAATGGATTTGTCTTCAGTAGCAAGAGCATGTTTTTGCACTTCCCATACTTGCATGTATATCAAGGCATTTCTTGCTGAAACAGTCATTCAAGACTACTTACCANCTCTGGAAAGCCATTATTGCTTTCCTTAACGTGTTTATTGGTGTGAGTGTGACTTCAGAGCAAGTCGTGTTTGAACAGATACTGAACTTGATCTGCTGCTGTGAGTGTCCGTTGGTGATGCTAATGTCCCTGCATGGGAGTATATGCCCAAGGACAAGATAAAGGCTGATTTGGTTTGTATTCAGACTCTTCATTCTAATGTTTTCTCTGGAGATTTAAATTCAAACAGGATAATGTTCTTTATTTTACTAGGTTATTTTTCACTTTCTATATTTCCAATAGGGTAGCTACATTTTATTTTTTTATATTTACTGGAATTAAATCTAATGTCTTAATTAAAGTATTAATTAAAACTTAAAATATCACTGATATAGGCTCATTTCACAGTATGCTGGCTAATGCATTAATGATATATTTAATAAAACAAATTTTATAATGTTCTTAATTTCTGATGCTAACTTCCTATCCACAGTATCCACAAGGTGGAGAGAAAATAAATATTTTTTTTCTCATTTCTGACAAAAAGCCTCTACCATAAAGCAAGATGCACTGAAAGGACCAGATCCAGGCTTTACGTACTATTAACTTACTCACAAATGTGAAAAACCATGTTGAATTGCAGGTTGAATTAAGTTAAATTTCATTCGTTGCAAACAGTTTTAGAGTTGAGAGGTGATGTTTTCCTAGCCCAAGTCTAATAACAGTAGGCCAGATTCAGATCTTTAGGCACTCATGACTAATATTAGTATTATTCTCCGTTGTGTAAACATTAGTCTGTAAATAATCTGAGGCTAGCTCATTGGAAAATTAGTCCCTTAATGTGTAAAATAGCTGTTGTCATACAGTTGCGATAGATCACTATAATGTAGTCAAAAATACTGGAAGGGACTGCTATCCAGAGTGATGGTAAGCCGTCATTTGAGGGGATCCCCTCATATATGTACA
>JABWIB010004340.1:9430-19479 GCA_016617825.1 Platyplectrum ornatum
GGGGCCGCGACCTGCCGGGTGTTTGCAGCTCCAGCCTATCCCCACCATTAGGGGCTCTCGTGAAGACAAGACCCCGGTTAGACTCCGCGCCCTGGGAGGTGGCATCCGGGACCGTGACAGTAAGTACAGTTGGCCCTTTAAAGAGTCTGTGCCCCATTGCAGGGAGCTTTTCAGAAGGAAGAAAAACTGACAGAGGAGAAGAGGGCTTTAGCAGCCACCTGTTTGTGTGAAATTATTTTGGGAGTGTATGTCCAGGACAATGATCCCAGTGCAAGTGGACGGAGTTGAGTGATTTTACATATGCTATTTTTTTTACATATTTTTAATATTAGAACATTTTTAATTCTTTGTTGACTGTATTAAATTTGTTATGTTTTCACTGTGTCAAAGAGAACAGCATTTTTACAATGTACTTATGGGTTTTAATGATCTACAGAATACAGAAACATTTTAACAACAAGCTGACATTGTGGAGAGCAAGGCAACACACTAGTCACACATTAGTTGACAGACAATCTTCAAGCATCCAGGAAGAAACTGACACAGCTGTAGAGCCTAAGCAGCAGCCATCATAACCTTACCTTAATTAATCTGGAAAACAGGACCCAGTTTCCACTTTATACATTCACCGTTTATGGAGACACAAACTAGACACGTCTAAGGGTGGCCACTCACGGGAATGATTCCTGTTCCTCCTGATGAATGTGTTAATATCGCTACCATACACAGTGCAAATATTGTTCTAAAAAGAAAAAACAACTACAGAACCTAGCCATTTTAGCAGTAAAAAATTGTATATATAAAAATTTGGTCTGGCGCACACCCGGCACGAAATTCGTTCCTGGCGTGCATAAAATTAGCATAATTGCCAGGGCTGCTTTGATTGACACAGGCTTGGAAATAGAGTGGTTGCTGCCACTCTATATACCCTTGGTTGACATATATAGTGGGGCCGACATCCTTGAATTGGTTGATAAGAGGGAAACACAGGTTTTAATGATACTTTTCAAAGATTGACAAGATAGTACTGCTCAAAATAAAGCTGAATTTATAAGTTTTAGAATTTTGATTGAGGTAAATCGATATGGAATTATCAAAAGAACACGACAACTGCAGATCCATCTAGAAGATAATCCTCTACAGTACATTGCCTGAACAGCCTCTGCCATGTTAATGATTTATGATGAAAATGCATAATGTGGGATTTTTCTTAATAAATACTGGAAGGAATGAAAAATCCTCAGGCATTTTAATAAAACATCTTTAGCTTTGAATTAATGATGTTTTAGAAGTATAAAATGCTTACATTTTTATGATACTATTTGTAAATAGATATTATTAGATATTCATTTTTTTATATACAGCTTTTATACTTTAGGTTTTGGGGTTAACATCTTATAAAAAGTTTATCAAGAAAGTGAGAATATGTGGATGGAATGTTGTTATCCTACATGTAGCTCCTTGGATGATATTCCAAAGCACACCTTGGCTTCTGCTAGATAGGGTTACCTATGTTTCTTTCGTATTTTCACACTCCGTATCTAGCCCAGAATCAGTTTTTGACAGATTCTAAAATAACACATTTTTATCAAGCATAAACAGATTAGAATTGTTACACCTACCAATAGATTTATATTGTATTGTATATTATATATTTATTTATATTTTAATTGATCATTGGAAATATCGTAGTAGGATGATTTAGCACATAGGAAACAAAAAGTTAAATTATAGGAAGAAACAATGATGTTAATAGATATAAACTATGGTAGGTAAACTATACTATATATTTTTATAAGCAGATTTGGTGAAACAGATGCAGTAAATTTTTACTTCGACCACATGGTCAAGATAGACATACTGTTATTTTCGAATACTTCTATCTAATAACTGAGTGTTTCAGACTTTTATCTGTAACTATATATCTGTTTAGCTACAGACACCTTGTGGCACATTGGCTTACAAAGCATCAGCTGGGAGAGAGGCTGCACTATGCTGACATGACAGGCCGTGTCACTGTAGCACAGCCTCTATTCTGTAATTACCAAGGAAGCCACAGTGAAAAGGTGAGTAACTCTCCTGTGTGCTGAGCAGCTATAGATTGGGGAGCTGCCTTAAAACACAAATTTTCCTAGAAATATTGAAACACTAATTTACACAGCAGATTTATTTCAGGAATTAAACTGACTATA
Organism: Platyplectrum ornatum; assembly: GCA_016617825.1. Taxonomy (NCBI): domain Eukaryota; kingdom Metazoa; phylum Chordata; class Amphibia; order Anura; family Limnodynastidae; genus Platyplectrum; species Platyplectrum ornatum. The sequence continues at coordinate 11,623 of JABWIB010004340.1, forward strand.
AAATATCGATGACCATTCCTACAGTACCTAATTAATAAATAAGTGGACATTTCTTATGATATGGTTTTCCTCACAGATCTAATGCTACAATAGTTGGAAAAATCCATTAATTTAAAACATTAAAAATAGGTGAGGTCTATTAATCAGGGTTGCAGACTCTCTGCAAGACTCACAAATTTTGGTCAATTCTCCTGGTATTCCAGAAGAGTTGGCAAAGCTCCCAGGACCTGTGCTGAGGCATTGATTTAATGTAAACCACTGCCTCCAGCCCTGATTGTTGCAAAGAAGGGGCAAGGCTTGACATCATCCCCTTCCAGCCACAGTAAATGCATTATTTTCCTGTTTGGGGCCAGGGCTTGGGACAGGATATGCATATATCAAATCTGAAGCGCTAACCCCATTTTGGCGGCTTTTGGCTTCTCCCCAGAGGGTGAAAACAAATGTTGACAACCCTGCTATTAAATGTTAAAAACCATATGGTGCATACATGAAGGATTATATGGATCTATTCTATCTATTTGCTGTATTGTTAAGGGAATATTTTTTTTTTTTACTACTAGAGGTGTCCATTTTATCGTACTACCTATAAGGCGGATCCAGAGTCGCACTTGAACCTTTTTTTTTGTTGGAATGTGAGGGGTGCTTTTGATGTTTAATGCTATTGCATGAAGAGAAAACACCTTTTGCACATGGAACTCACAAATTGCACAGCTTTCTGTTTCATTTGTAAATTAGAACTGAACAGTTTACTGTTTGATATTGTCCATTTCTACACTTCCACCGGTTACTTTCAAACGCAGGGTCAGCCCCCATATGTTTTTTTCTCTTCTTTTTGTCTATGAATCATCTGTAATCAGGAAAAATGGAATCTTCCAAATAAGATCCAATGTTTGACATATACCAACTATCTTATTGTTATATTTAACTCTCATATCACACATATGATTTACAGGATTTCAAATAAGCCAATACCTAACATAAATGAAATACCCTTTTTATTGGAGATTAGAAATATATATGAAAACCTTCATATGTTATAATAGGGCCATATAAAAATAAATAAAAACTCAAAATAGGAATGGAAAGCAATACCTTAGTAGTGAATGCGTTAATATTATAGGTAATTTCTACAAGTACTGTATATCAGTCAATGTGTAACATTTAGAAATGAATAACAATCAGTTCCCTAACCCCCTGCCCTTATGGCGTGTCTTCCCTGCTGAATGTAAGCACAGTTGTTAAAGGTTAGGAAACACAAGCAGCAGAATTCTTAAAACTAAATAGAAAGCCTTTGTTTCAGACTGTTAAAATACATGTTGGGAGATATGATAAATATATATAAATAACATGACAATGTAGAAGCCGGGGCGGTGGTCGAGTCGGCCGGAGTGGGCCAGGGCCTCAAGGTGGCACGGTGGATCTTCGCGGCGGGGGAAGTGGGGGAAGACCCTGAAGAAAGCAGACGGCCCGGAAGCGGAAGTCAGGAGCGAGGACGGTGCAGGAGAGAACAGCGGAGCAGCTGCACTGTGCCCACGGCCCAGGCAGTCAGATACCCAGGACCCCGCAAAAGAGCTCTTGGGTCTTTGGGTGTCTGGCACCTGGGGAGAGGTAGCGGCGCGGCTCAAGAGTGCAGCGCCGTGGTCCCGGCGGGTCAAGAGACAGGTAAGTGGCAGGTGGGCGTCTGTGAGTAGGCAGGCGTCCCCTGTCCAACCAGTACCATACCAACCAGTACCATACCAACCAGTACCATACCAACCAGTGTCACAAAGACCAGTAACAGGCCAGAGACCAGTAACAGGCCAGAGACCACTGAGATTCCCAGGCCACCGAGATTCCCAGGCCACCGAGATCCCCAGGCCACCGAGATCCCCAGATTTACCCCACGTTTCCCTTATTACCCTTTGGTTTCCCTGCTGGCTTCGCCCTCTGAGTTCTCTTCGAGCCTGACAGCCTGGTCTCTCTTGTTACCTGTTAGTAGGGGGACATCTCCTAAGGCTAGTTTCGTTTAGAGTTATCGTTGTTCTAGTTGGTGTATAGAACAGCTCTCTGTGCATAACTTAAGTTGCGCATCCGCTGTTAAGTGAACTGTTCGTTTTTCCCCCTACTGGAGTTTGTTGTGTGTTCTCCCAATTCTTTTGCAGACTCTCGACGGGAACTCGGAGTGGTGGTGGCAGCAGGGTGACCCTCCCCTTCCTTTCCTCTGTGCGGCCCTCAGTACGCTGAGTAAGGCAGGGCATCAGCATCAGTGGCTGGTGACCCTGTGCTCCGGTAGTCACAGGTCCGCGGCTAGAGCAAACCGGATTTCCCTTAATAGGTGTGCGGGTCACGCACCCACTGCTATTGGGACGTCCGGACACCTTCCTCCCTTTTCCCTCTATCCTCTTATCCTGAACCGGGAGCCCAACCACCGACTAGGGTTTCCAGGCCGGATCTGCCGACCTTACTCCCGGACAGAAGTCAACGCCACGTACAGGAAGGGGACAGTCTAGAACCGGAAGAAGTGAGTACGAGCGCCCACGTGTCGCGTTCACAACAAGATATGTTTTGTGTTTGTAAACACACCTACCACTAGGTCTTTTACATTACAACATTCTACCAGAGGCTGGCTGGGGACATTACGGTAGACACGCAGGGCTCGAAGTGGGTGTGTATATAGGGGTATGCTTCTCCCACGGATTTATTGGAAAACTATACATTTCCATTGACTTCTGTTATCTTCAATGTTTCCATACCGCGACTACTAAAGGCCCATACCAACACTTTAATTTTTCAACATTGACCTCTGTAAACATGCACATATAATGGTAGGAGCAAATTTCTTTATTGACCGGTTGTTGTTGTAAACACTAATATACCTTGATCAGGACAGTGTGTACAAATATTTTTGCCTCCCTAAACCCTTTGGTATTACAAACTCATTGTCCTACAGAACTAAAAAGCTACAGTAATACAACAATATAATGCTTACTATTTCTTATTATTATTACAGTTACACCCCCAAGTATCAGGACCCAAGACATGTCTATATGGGGGCGCCACAATTCTCTTACCCCCTTCACTCCTTCAATGTATGAGAAATGGTATTTCATTGTCAGAGCCACAGAGACAGTTATATTCAGTACGGACTATTGTATTCTTGTTATTGATATGGAGTTATGACTCAGACCTGGCAGAGAACTGGTGCTTTTTTATTCCATACTTAGTCATTCTCATTCCCTATTACATTTAACTCATTCACAGCAATCTAGGGAGCACACTGTATTCCTTACTTAGCCATCATCCTTTAAGCCATTACATTTAAGTATTTGCTGGAGCGTAAGCACTGTGACATTTGTGCACACAGGTGGCATGTTTGGCTTGAACAATGTTTAGCATTTCACGGGTGAGACAGAATCAAGCTGACTGCATTTTGGTGAACAGCCAGACAGCACAATATGCAGGAAGAAAATCAAAGGGGACTGTCAGAGTGGTAATTTATTATTTTGGGTTAGAGATAAAAATAACAATAATTGCAAAGATTCTCAGTGTGCTACCTTGAGAACCAAAGCTAAGTGCCACCTTTCAACAAGCATTTGGCAACAGCACATGCTGTTATTATGAGATAGCATCACACAGAATAGTGTCTCACGAATGCAGTCCTAGGTATGGACATTCTCTCTTTTACTGAGGTTTCAACATGTATTCAATCCAGTTTTAAAATAACGTGGGTGCAGCATGTTCCTAAAACACAAGTAAATAACTGTTCTTTTGGCGAGTGACTCAATATCATTATTACATTTATGATAAGCTTTGCAATGATGGTCTTAACTAAAGGCAGAACAGACTTTTCTTTTAGACAGTAATACATTGGATTTATGTTGAACATGAAGAAACCTTTTAAGGAACATTTTGTATAATTAAATAGAAAAGTAAAATTTTAAAAGAAATCCTTTATCTTCAAGGTATATTTGACTAGTGTTAAAATTTTGTCTGTATTTAAGAGATGAGCAGAGGCTTAACTGGTGTGATAGGGGTAGGGCAAGTCCCCGAGCACTCATGGTGCATGCCAAACTGGTCTGCCTTCCAAATTCACAGCCCCCTGCCCCACATACCTTGTGGCAAAGTGCCAGCATTTCTGTATGAACCACAATCCAACATCACATCTCTGTACTCCCCAGTCTTCAAACAGGAGCTGACTTAAGAAGGGGAGGGCCAGAATCCCCCCCCCCCACATTTTACATACAATGGAATGGCCAGGTAAGCCGTACCATTTACAAACTCCCAGCCCAGGGGTTTAATGTCCCTCAGGCTTAGCCACCCCTCACTCTTAATTTTTCATGAGATCAGCGCCTAAATAATGATAATACATAGAAATGTATAATATTATTAGAAGGGGCCATGCTGCTTCATTAACATGCCTTATCCCTGCAGTGTAGTAGAGTGAGGAACAGTGTTAAAACATGTATTCGTAAGGATTGATTATGCTTTATCCGTAAGGAAGAAGAGCAGCATGTAAAGTTAATGCAGACTTCTGGAGAGTGAGGGGACTGACCTTGGATTCACAGAGACCTGGATCTACTCTTACTAAACAAAAATACCATGAGAAAACCACCATTTATCCTAATTTATTACTCACTCATAGGGGTATATTTACTAAGCGGTGAGATTGCAGTGAGATTGATAAGTGGGGATGTTGCCCATAGCAACCAATCAGATTTGAGTTCACATTCTCCAGTGTGTAAAATGAAACTAATGCTGGCCACACACTATACGATAAATCGTTAGTAAAAATGATTCGATTGATACTGAACGATCTGTACAACGATATTTTTTGAAAAAAACGCTGTAAAGGTACGCTAGATTCAGAGCTGCGCAAAAGCGCAGCTCTGAATACAGCGCAGGGAGAGGGGCATGCCGTATGCCCCGCTTCCCTGCGCTATTTAAAATACCGCAGAGGCTCCGCCCCTTTTCTCATTTGTATGGAGCGGAGTCGCAGAGGCACGGAGACGCAGGGCGGAGACGCAGGGCTGAATCAGCCCCTTAGGCACATAAACCTACCAGATGATCTCCAACCCTCAGTGTCAGCACTGGTTAAGGACACTTGCTGAATATAACTGTGTATATTGGCACATCTCATATTTATGAGGCAGTGTGCATCTGTGTTATCTGTGCAGCTGGTAATGGACTCTGGACGTGATATAACTACAACTTATTTAACGTTTGATCTATATCACATGGCACTGTGCTCAGGCGGCTTCTTACAGATTACTCTTTGTGCCATATCAACTCATTTGAACTACTTATGCAACCACTTTCAGAATGTCTTTTAAGGAATGCATTTTTCAAAGGATCCTAATTAGTAACACATGTAACAAGTATTATATTTTCCTTAGCCGCACATTCATTACACATCAATTCAAACCGGGAACCCAGCAGACATCTGTTTCCAATTGTTCTCATTCCAAAAGCTGCACTTACATCATTATATGGAAAATGACTGGAAAGATTTGCTGCATGGGTATCATTCTATATTGGTGAAAATTCATTTCATGTGGAGTAAGTCATTAAATAAAATTTTCTATAGAGCATGAATTTTGAAGCCTAGCATTACATTTATACATTATCAAGTAAAAGTCTAGTTGCAGTGCATAATCATAGTAACATAGAAACATAGAAAGTGACGGCAGCCAGCCAGATCCCTGCTCTACACTGATGAGGTGCAAGTACCCCAAAACAGCTGTCTGTAGATGGGCAACACTTCCTTAAGGCATTTATTGGCATTTATTCCCAGTCATGTTTTAAAGACTCCTTAGTGGTTGTGATGTGAATAGAGGAATGCCTCTTCCAATAGATCGCGTTAGAGATTCTGCTTCTTTTTTTTTCCCCCAGAAGCTTTAAATATTGACATTTTTTTGTGAAGCATGTTGGCCTGTAGGTCTCCACACACCTTCCTGGGGATTCTCCTTAAGGAGAATGTTTGTCCCCCTTGAAGCAGATAAGTCACATGGCTCATTCAGTCTGCCCAGTTGTACTAACATACTTTTATTTTTTATTTTGTTATAGTAAGCACTGCACTGGGTGGGGCAGAGGTGGTCTTCCTGCTTGAAGATTCAGATCTTTCTCAGAGGTAAGTACTAGGCAAAAGCAAAGTATTCTCCCTGCATGAAAACACTAATAACCCGTTAACACATAAGCCCCACCCCCGGAATTACCTGACCCCGCCTTGGATGCACCCAATTCCGCCCTGACTCCGCCCCCTCCCAAGCTCCGCCCCCTTTTGATGCCGCGGCTTACAGCATCATATTGAAATAAAAGTTTGTCCCCTTTGTCCCCTTAGCGGTGGTGGGAGGGACAGCAGGACAGTGCCCCAAAAGTGGGACTGTCCCGCTGAAAGCAGTTGTGCGGTATGCATTCACATTACCTCAAATTAGCTGTCTTTTTTGATGAGAAAAAGATGAGCCTGCAGTGAATAAGCCAGCTTCTAAACTCAATGTGAATGCTCCATTTACAAAAAGCCAGCTACTGAAAGCTGGTGTTCAGGGCCTGCTTAAAAGGTGTTTAGCCCTCCTATCTGGCTTTTTCAGTCAGTGTGAACAGTACATAGCTGGCTTTCCTCTGCCACTGTGTTTGTGTAGTGGTGATTGGCTCACACAGTCAGCTATTTCCAGCATAATACTGCCTGTCTCTCACTCCTCCCCCCTCCACTCATGTAAACAAACAATCACAGCCAATCACAGCACATTTTCTGAGTAATGATGTGTGCTGGTAGCAAAAAGCAGGGTTTAATGTGAACAATGCAGACCCTGCTTTTTTTTTTTTTTTACAAAAAATCTGTTTGTTTTTTCAGCTAATCTGAATAGTCCAATTTCCCCAGATCTACACCCAGGCTCTTAAGCCAGCTTTTTCAAGGCTGGTAATGCGAACAGGGTATAACATTCATTTTACCTCCCCTGCATTTTAACATGGTTAAACACACTCACTTGTAAGTTCAATAGTACACAAGACTGGATCTGGTTAAGTTTCTTTTACCATTATATATGGACACATTTCTACTTTTTACTTGTAATACAATATGATGCTTGCAATCTGAAGGGTGTTAAATGGTCCTGTATAGACCATGGAGTCAATAAGCTGGCTGGGCGTGCTCATGCACATTTTATATATTTGAATGTAAAAGACCAAAATGAAATTAGAAAAATAATATATCCATTTCTGTTTATGTCCCCCTATTAATAATTTCTCTTTGTTAATTAGTAAGTGTTATTTACGTTTTAATTTTACTGGTTTACAAACAAAATATTCAGCTATATTCTTATCATAATTAACATATAATATTGCTATAGTAAACCTAAATTTTACATTATATAAAGTATGTAACTATGAACTATCACCAATTGTACCTACAACAATAAAAAAATGACATTCTGCACCAAAATTATTTATTATATATTATCATTAAATCCAAAATGGCCAAAGACGATTTTTCCGGCATATAGGAATACTAACGTCCTGTGGTATGTGGATAAATGAGCACAAATATTTTTAGATCAGATTATTTACAGTGTAATGTACAATTGCTGAGTGTTCTATTATGGTTTGAAATGTACTTTTACTTCATTACTACATCTACATCTCTATCAATCTGGGAGCAATTGAGACATGGGGTATATTTACTAAGCGATAAGATTGCAGTGGGGATATTGCCCATAGCAACCAATCCGATTTGAGTTCACATTCTTCAGTATGTAAAATAAAAAGAGAGCTTGAATCTGATAGGTTGCTATGGGCAACATCCCCACTTTACAATCTCACTGCAATCTGTCTCACCACTCATTTTATATATATATATATATATATATATATATATATATATATATA
>JABWIB010004340.1:28707-39876 GCA_016617825.1 Platyplectrum ornatum
TGACACAGATATATGTTGGTATGGACCCCTGTGACCTCCAGACATATATAAATTCTTACAGACATTTATTGTTTGAGAAACACAATCCTCCCTGGCTGAGCTATACCTTTAGATAACAGGTTGACATGGGACTAAATAGTTAAAATACCTTTTCATATAAGTGATTAACAAATTGAATGTGACTGAATATTGTAAATNCACATTTATACAAGTGATTATCACGACACACACCTTTACATAAGTGATAATCACAACACTTAGCATCAGAGTGGGAGGGTCATTGGGGTGCTCAAAAAAGAAAGGCACCCTGTAACCCTGTAAGTTTATATGACTGAGCACTTTACTGGCACATTAACAATACTTAATGTACATTGTAATAGCCCATTCAGATTACCACCAAACACCCAGGGTTATTCCGGGATCTGACCCAGGTCTCCCATAGTTTGAATGGGCTGTCTGGTTTCTGTATTCTAAATCCCTGGTCCGTGGAGCAATCTGAATGGCACCATCAGTCCTCAGTATTTAGATTTTTTGTATATTACTCATTTTTTAATATAATTCAAGATGTGTTTGATACAACAAACAATGCCAGCACTTCACTAAATGATTGCAATACACTTTCCATCCATTGTATAAAGAAGCTTTTTAATTTTATAGCACAAGTGTCCATTTATACATTCATCCAAAGGAAAAAAATACAAATCCAAGGTATAAGGTATAGCTAGTAGTAGCTTTCCTTAAGTTGGTCCTCCACGTGCATGGTTAGGAGAGATACATATTATGTTTCCACTTCCGGCCTACAACTGTTTCAGCGAGTGTGCCGTTGTCATGGCCAATTCAGAGGTCTATTGCTTATGTCACTAAAATAGCAGAGACTGTTTAAATACATGTACCTTTACTCACCTTTCATTGGGCATAACACCTAGCTGCTATCGTCAACACCCCATAGCCAGGTCCGCGTCATGCATCACCGCCATGAGCCCTTGGAACGCACATTGAACTGCATGACACAGTCAACTGCACAATCACAACATGAGTCAGATGCTCATCAAGACGTGGCCCCAGCCACCCGGGTGCTCGGGCCGCAGGTGTCCACTGGAAGAAACTGTTAGTCGCAGGAGGCAGTACATATAAAGAACAGAGGAGAACGCATCCAAAAATGAAATAAAAAAATTTATAATGCCTCTCAACAATCATGTGGAATAGACAAAGTTGACACAGAAAAGATCCTAATTAAACATACACAACTATAAATAAAGAAAATAATTACAAATAACAAAATCTAGAAAGGTAAAAAAATTAATTAAATACCAAAATTTAATTAAATACCAAAAATAAATATAAAGAGAAAAAAATTACAAGAAACAATTCAAACTAAATTCCTCATTTAGGCCCATCGGGTTCATGGCTTTTAATTCATAAATTAATTTTGCCTCTATACGCAGCAAGAGTAAATTTTGGTCACCACCACTATGTAAAGGCATGCATTTCAAATCATGCATCGTGTATCCCTTTGTTGCAAAATGTCTCGCTACCGGGGGAGTCTTGGAATCCATGACTGTATACGCCTTCTTGATGGAGGAACGGTGAAGAGCTACCCATTCCTTCAACATTCGTACAGTCTTTCCTATATATATCATAGAACACGTACAAGTAATTGCATACACTACATAGCGTCTCTCACATGTTAGCCACTGTTTGATGTTAAGTAGTGCATCGTCATTGGGGTGTTTGAACCTGTCTCATAATAGCATGTATTGATAATTAGTGCACCCACTGCATTTAAATGCCCCTTTACATCCTGATAACCAAGTCTTGGCGGCCTTCATGGGGATGTCAGCCTTAACTAGGAAATCTCTAAGATTATGACTCCTCCTATAGCAGAATAAAGCTTAACAAGTTGACCACCAATTTTGGGATCAATGGCAATGATATGCCAGTGTCTCCTAATTGCTGCTCGAAATTCAATTGACATTTTGGAATATGTTGTACTAAGTACTATCCGTGGATCTGCCTCCTTCTCCTTCTGTTGTAAAAAGATCATTACGCTTAAGTTGTAAACACCTACTAATTGCTGTCTCTACCTCACTGTGTTTATAGCCCCAGGCTGTAAACCTGTCCCCATCTCCCTCAATGCTGGCAGCAATTTTTCTATACAGACTCAATCCGGACCACCCTAATCATCTGCAAGAATGGTAGTCTGGATTTGAGTGGTTGGGGATCAAAACTTTGGGCTCATAACATTGTGTTCCGATCTGTACTTTTTCTATAAATGAATGTAGAAAAGCCATTACTAGTTTGAGTTACCTTAACATCCAAGAAATTCACACTCTTATGACTTGCACAGTGTGTGAACTTTACTGTCGATTCCAAAGCATTTAGCTTAATCATTAAGTCCTCTAGATCCTGATCCGAGCTAGTCNACAAAAANGATAAATCATCACTAAAACAAACATAAAAAGGGATAAACTGAAAAAATGTGTGTCTCCTAAAATATACTTTGACTCAAAATGATGCCTAAATAGGTTGGCATATGATGGGGCCATGTTCGACCCCATCGCCGTGTCCTGTAACTGAAGATAAAATGAATTTTGAAACAAGAAGAAATAAGAAAGAAAAAATAAAAGTCAAAATAAATTTAATCAAAGACAATAAAAAAAAATCTGATGACAGCGCTGTAGAGACTGCCAACATGCCTAACTTATGGGGAATGTTGGAATACAAGCTGGTGTTGTCTATCATCACCAGACTGAAACCACCAGCAAAAGAATGAAACTTACTTAGCTTATAAAGGAAGTCGTGGCATTCTTAAGGTTGCTAGGTGTCCGCTAAACCGCTCTTGAGGATGATAATCTATATATTGTGAAATGGATTGCCTCAGTGACCCCCTGGAAGAGATGATCGGTCTTCCAGGAGGATCACTGAGCAATTTATGTACCTTTCGAAATGATATAAATCAATGGTACTATGGGATTATCTTGCTTTAGGAATCGTACTGTCTCTATCTTTGGTGGGGTCATGTGGTAACACTTGATGTATGGCTCCCACTGCATCAACCTTATCAGCGGGTCTCACAATAATGTCTTTATGGTTTTGTAAAGACTTAATGGCTTGTTTCCCCACTTACAAAAGATTCGTAAACTTCACTTTGCCTTTATGCCAGTTAGTGAAAATATTGCTTTTGACTAATCGTGTGAAGGTGTCAATTGAGGCATTTACAGTAGGCGGTTCAAATTTCGGTCTATACGCCTCTACAAAGGAAAATCCTCTGTTGAGTATTTTCTATTCATCCATAGTTAGATCATATTGTGATAAGTTGTCAACAACTATCTCTTCCTGATTGATTTTGTCCTTGTTGTTTCCCCTGCTGGTGCCTCCTACTGCCCCTTCGGTTGATTTTTTTCCGGCCTTTGCTGTGTGTGGTAATGTACGACCCTAAAAAATCTGCTCGCTTAGATTTATCTTTAGAGGAATACTCTGAGTCACTGCAGGATGTAGCTGTGTCCAGTTCAGTAAAAGATCTATCAAGTGCTCTCTGAGGAGCTTTTTTATTAATAAATCTGGATCTCTGTGAGAAAGTATTGGACATAACCGATTGTGTCTGTAATCATCCTTTACTCGCTTATATTTGTGTCGTTTAAACATTAGCAGCTCATCTTCATCCTCTTTTTGTACATTAGAGGATAACTTAGCGAGCCAATCAGAAGTTGTATCTGAAGTTAAAGTCTCAAAACCAGTACTCTGGAGCTCTTCAACTGTTGATTTACTAATGCAATTTCAGTATTAACCTTTTCAGCAACTAGCACCATAAGATCCAATAAACACTGGTTAAGTATGCTATACCACTGCTGGCAAAATTGTTGCCCCTTCCAATAATAGGCTGATTGCGGAATCGAAACCCATGTGGAATTAGTTTGTCTTTATAGTACTGCGAAAGAGTAAACCCATGCAATTTCTTCTCTTCAACTTCACCAAATCATCAAATATCTAATCACATGAAAAGCTAGACTATTAGTATCCTCTGAAATGATCTGTGAAATTTCATCTTGTGTTTCACACGTGTCACAGTGCTATTGGAAGTCTTACCATCCATACTGTCAAATCACACCATTAAGTGCGTGGGGTGAGATTTGGTGAGGTTCTCAAAAGGACCACCAATAATCTACCAGTCCACCAGATCCCTAGGGATTATGATACAGCACTCCAGTTACATAATTTTTGCATAAGGTGTGGTGCACGGCTGCTAAAGTAGACAATTCAAGATGTGTTTGATACAACAAACAATGCCAGCACTTCACTAAATGATTGCAACACACTTTCCATCATTGTACAAAGAAGTTGCAGAGAGATACACATGTATATACATATATTAAACTATTAAACAATCTATATATATATATATATATACATATATATATATATATATATATATATATATATATATACAGTATATATACCTATAACAAAATAAAATAATAATATGTCTATGCAGTATTTTTAGGGTGCAAAAGGCTTAGATAACTTAAATTGAATATCAAAAGAGGAACATGAAACCTGCACGATAATACATAAATAAATTAATTGTGCTGGTCACCTTTCATACACCGAATTTAGTTGAGATAACAGTTAAGGCCTTGATATACCTTCATATATTGCTGCTGTGTTTATTAGTGCTTTTCAAAGGCAATATGAGTTCTACCAGAGACTCTTATATAACTCCAATAATTTTTTAGTGACTTTGAAAGTATCTAAATATACTTTAGGAAACTATACTTCTAATACAAAAATTACCTAACTGTCAAATGCTTGACAAGTCTTCAGAGTTGAAAAATCATTTGTTCAGAAAGAAAGCTAGGCTGTATTTTTCTGTGCTATTTAAAGGCATATAAGCAGCTAGCACAGATGGATCAGCAGGAACAGTTAGCAAATTGCATAATTAGTGACACATTTTGTACCTTATCACTTTCAAAGCACATTTAATAAACCAGAGAATCAAAGATATATTTTTATAAAATAAAAGAAAAATATGTAAAATAAAGGGACATACATTAATTACAGTAGTTCTTAATGAATAAGAACATAACATAAGTATTTAACTCAAGTATAATTTATTTAAAAGAAAATTATATATGTTACATTTCTATTTCATTAAATAATACATTATTTTATAAATGTCTAGGTGAAAATGTTACATTTGGAAAATATATTTGTAAATATCTTCTTAGCCATGCTGTTAAAAATTTACAATTATATATGTGAAATAATAATAGTAATAAAAATAATATCAACAATAATGAATAGGAAAAACATGGAGACAGAGAGACAGTCAATGATTACAGCATTAACAGTAGCAATTTATCTCATAATTATATAGAAGAATTTGCTGGTCAGTGGTGATGCCAGAATGAATTAAATGAAATACAACAATCTAGTATAATCACATATTACATTCAGCCAGATTTGACTTTACATTTACCAGGCAAAGCTATGACTAAATGGGTCACTTACATCTGGAAGTCAAATATACTCTCATTCTTGTAATTTTGCTTTGGAATAATTAGCACTTTCATCATGAAATAAATTGACGTGTGACAAAAAATACTAATAATAAGTGGACTAATACTGTGAATTTTTAAAGTTCCAAAGTGCACTGCGATGACAGACAGCAGGGAAAATAGAATGGCAATAATTATTCCTCAATTTGTATCTCCATCAGAGCACACAACACTGTTCCTCACAGCTGAAACACTCTAGCAATGTGTTACCTATCTTGATGTCATGATAATAAGAACCATGTTATTTTAATACTTAAGGTGAGGATGTACATTTCCCCTGATCTATCATATTAAAGAGTAGGACAATACTAAGTCACTTGCTTAAAAGTTTCGTTAGATACTAGCATAGGCTTATGCAATCTACTTTCATGCTCAGTTAGAAGATGAAAATATATAATAACTAGGAAAGAGATTATGAGAAGTCATTATCATTGCATCTGACATCACTTTTACTCAACTTTAAATGGCTATACAATATGTGACCACTCATTTGTTTAATGAAACAACCTGCTATTAAACAAGGATTCATACTTTCAGATACAATAATAATATATGATAATACAATTAATATAATTTAATACAATTATGTGTATGTTATGCATAGGCCCTTAAGCAGCTAAACAGTGGGGGCTCCTGTCAAACATTAACAAAAAGNACACACATATAACTTTACATATATATTAAACAAGAGCAATGTATGTTCAATCTATTTTCTGCCACTTTTTGTGTATCCATCCTCAATTTCTGGTTCTTTTATGTATTCTACCTCCAATTAAACTCGTTGTATGTTTGCCCATGCTCTATTTTTGCCTTTTTATGTGAGCTCCCCTAGAAACCGCCCTATGTATGCTGGCCCCTTTGTGTGTGGGGGCCTTAGGATGATAACCCTGAGCATCCTGTGGTGAATACGGCCTTGAAGCGCAGGTCATACGAAAAGATGCTGTAGATGTTTTTGCAGGAGCTGGACCAAATGAATTAATAAAACTCAATGGGTTCTCAGGTACAAAGATACAGAACACAAAGGTCAAGGTTGTTACTAGGCATAAGAGGGCACTTGTGCCCCTTTGGGGTTGCAGTTATCAATTTCAAGTACTAAAACTATTTTTAAGATGTACAGACATAGTGCATGCAAGGCAAACAGTGGACAGTACCAAAAGCACAATCAGAATCGGGAAACAGGAAATACAATCAGAATACAATTATTAACCAGACTGACATGCTTGACTAGTTTAGCACAGTACCAACTCTATTTTCTTGGAGTGGACCTCCATCACCTCTCCATCTCATTCTGCTTGTCGGTTGGTTCCCCCACATTTATATATTGGAAATTGAAAATGTTCCAGCTACCAATCACAAGTTCAAACCATGCATTACAGTTGTACAGTAGAGTCTTTTGAACCTACATATGCCATCTTTATTAATTTGATCCATCTCTCAACATTATCTGTTTTACTGACTTTTTTTTGTAGTTCTTCAATATTGATAGGTAACAATTCAACTATTGAACAACAGAGAACTACAAATTTAACTAAAAGTCCACCTATTTTCTCTATGTCCTTTTAATAAAAATAAAAGCGATAGAAACACAAAGGAACATAATTTATGATGTTATTTTAGGATTAAGGAAATATTTCTGGAATCAAAGTAACAAGTAATTTAAAAAAGCACCCATCTTTATAGCACCAGAATGCAATTAGCATTGTAATACAATCATTGTAATTTTTTATTATTTAGTTAGTTAGTTAGCTAGAGTTATCTACCACTTCAATATTTATACTAAATGTACCAAGCAAATCTTTGAACAAAAAAAACACATATTCATTATAATAGTTTCTCTGGGTATCTAAAATTGAAACACAACATTCCCATTTCAAAGTTTGACCTCTCTCATGTGAATTCCTCTACTTCAACCGCATAATTTAAAATTGACAGGTGAAGGATCTAATTATTTCTATTTTAAAATCTCAAAAATAATAGGTAACATCAAAGTTTGCGTATTCCTTACGACATTTTAACTTATGAAATAATGTACCTTTATTATTCACAAAAAGATTAATTTACTGCCTTCAATGATAATTGCTTGTACTGTAGGATGGAACACATTAAATATTACATGTAATAAGTGGTAGAGTAAAAAAATATTAACAAAGTAATTTTATTTGATATAACAAAAGTATGATTTAAATTTCCAAAGCCATTAACGATATCTGTCAAAAATGGCTTTAAATATGTTTAATTTTAAAAATACTGTCTTACTTAGGTATATTAGTTTAAAAATAATAAAGGTTTAAAATAGTAAGAAAGTAGAAAGAATAAAAGCATTGGTTAAAGATTTCTTCAGTCAAAGATTGGAATAGATAATAGGAACAGTAACTCTGTCTACTTTTGTGAAACTTAAAATGATATAAACAGATCCAGAAATTCTAATATGATGGCATTTGTGGGGTACTTCATTTTAGTAAATGTGCGATTCCGTTTGTTCAAATATGACTAATACTTGATTTGCGATGGCAATGGCAGAGTCATGTACACTCTCTGTGAAGCAACACATTACAGTTTCTGAAAGCTAGAGATTGCAAATATAAAATGTATGGTTCACTTGACACCATTGAAATGGCTACTTCTACATTGGAAAAGTAGGATTGTTTTCCAAGCTGTAGATATAGTAATGGAATTTGGCCAAGAATATTTGTCTGGAAAAATAAACCCTAAATTAGTGCCTAAACCAAGTGGTGAGAAAACATAACAAATGGAAAACAAAAAAATACAGACAATTGACAAAACAGAGTCTAATAACAGTGTAACCGTAACACTGGTCAGTATCAACATTCAAAAATACATTTTCACAAGCATCATATAAGGGGCTTCTTTACAATAAGAGCAGTCAAGATCTGAATTTCACTGTTCAGAAAGGTTGTGATTGCATTATATATTGGGGTAAGACACATTTTTGGAGGAAAAAGGTATACAGGGTTACGACCAGTAATTACAATGAAGGATAGTAGTGATCCTGGTGGATTTATTTATGGACATCTTAGTCAGGAGCGATCTCTTCACACTGAACCCGATTGTTCAGTTGTTTTTAGATCACCTTCAACTATAAGATAAGAATCGTAAAAGATCTTGGTTGAACTAGAAGAATTGGTGTCTTTTTTATTTTTTTTTATCCATATATGCTTGGTACGTTTTAATTTAAAGAGATATAACTGGATCTAAATTTATATTGCTTAAAGATTTTCATTGACAAGTAAGGCGTTTTTTTTAGTTCAAAGCTCTTGTAATAAAAACTTTTAACTTTCTCTAACTTAGTATATAGATAAATTTTCCTTACTTTCTTTTATCACTACAGCAATAGCCTACCCCACTGGGAAATTAAGAGTTTTGTCTGAGCATTATCACAGGTTTTAAATCAAAATGTCAGATAGTACATCCACAATAGGATGTACCTAACTTTAAATTTAGTTTTTGCTGGTGACATAATATGTCAGCATAGTAGTGAAAGTTTTTAATCTCAACAATTTATATGCAGTTTAAAAACTTTAACTTTAGACATAATAGCGTCTAGAATAAAATAAATGTGCTGTAGTGGAAAAGAAACTTAAGCATAATGTCTTATATAATATTTTTAAATAGCTAGACACATTAAACCACAATGATTGTAAATTATGGACTGCATTTTCCCATCTGTGTTTACTATGTTTGGATATTTGATCACAATGGACCTGATCCAGAGTTTTGTTAGCATACATAATGTACATGCAGAATATTTTAATAACAGAATGAGCTATATGGGCAGAGTATTCTGCTTGTATAGCCACAATATATACCACTTTTTTTATACCTTTAAATGGGTTTTTATTTGTTTTTTATGTTTACATTTGCAGCATTTAAAAGCACATTTAAGTGTGTTTTAGTGCTTTATAATAACGTATAGTAACATCAGAGCATAGTAGCAGTGTACAGTGTAAAGAAATAAACACATCATAGGTATAAGTTATATTCAGAATACTTCCAGTACATGCAAATATGGCTAACTCAATGCTTAACACACCTATTTGAGTATGTGACAGAATTCCCATTATGTATTTTTGTATATGAAGATTAAGCTCTAGCAGTTAACAAATAGTGTTAACATTTCTGGTCCATGGACATAATGTTAAATCCTAGAATTCCTACTGTGCTGCTTTTTCACAAGTTGGGTTTATAAAAAGAGCAAACAAAGGTCAGATCCTTGGCATTTTCAAACTGTCTTAACAATCTGTATTGGAACTGGCTAGCAGACAACAAGCTCAGCGTTTCTTATCCTAAAGCTAGTTACAGAAAGACATAAACAGTTCAGCTCTGCGATTAACCACAAACAGTGTGACAACTGCTAAAAGTCAAATGTGCATAAAAAATATCTTGAAATCTAGATTTACCTTATCTTTAAACATATATATATATATATATATATATATATATACATACAAACTGTTGAAAAGGCTACAGATTGCAGTTTACAATGTAAATATTTTGTCATAGGAATTCTTTAGGGTGCTCCACAGAGTGTGTTGAAAATAATCTGTATATGGGAATAAAAAAATGAACAATAGTAATTTTAACATTGTTATGGTCTTTATTAAAATTTCAAAGAAAAGCTACATTTTATTTAAAGATTTATCAAGTCTTGTAAAATGAGCTACAGAAAATCTATATGTTTTATATGGAAAATCTATATGTTCTTGGATTTCTGTATTGGTGCAACCCCCCATGTTCCCCATTTCGGCATTGGTATCTGTATACTGTTTAAGCTATAGTACCAAATGCTTTAGTTTAAATATGCATTTAATAATGCAGAGTTGATTGCTTCATCTGTCTTGAAAAATATTTAACAGTAATATGTAAGCCAGTGTCCTGAATGTTAGCTTGCATCATTGTTATACAGTGCATTATTTATTATTAAAAACGAGTTATACTCTTTAATTCAGTGATTGAATGAAAGTATCCTCTATTCCTGACGTTCAATAAAAATAAAAGGTGAGATTAGTCATATAGCGATTTGCAGATAATCAAGTTTGTTAAGCATACACAGAACTAATTGGAAACAGATGTCAGCCTGGTAGAATATTGTAATACATTTTATAATGTCATTGTTTCTTGTTGTTTTCCAGGAACATAACAATGATGAAAAATGAAGAAAACTGTTAAGATATCAAAGATATTGCAGGAGGCAACTCATACATTATTCCAGAACATTTCCATAAGCCCACTATGCAGTTCTATCATTTAGATGAGAAAATGAATGCAAGTCAAAAAGACAATCTTTAATTGTTAACCACGTCATTCCTCATTATTTGTAAACTTACAAGCTAGTGTTATGTTTATACTGAAAATGTGTGACGTTATTCCCAAATTCCCCCAGAGCTTAAACATAAGAGGGAGGATCAGCAAGAAAGGAAAAAGAAATACAATTACTTTAGTTAGAAACAAGACTAATGCCTGGAATCACCAAATGCACAGAGAATATAACTAGTATAATACATGTAACCAGGTCCACTAAGAGAAATTCTGGGCCAGTGTAGAGCAACTTTTTGGACATGCAAACCCCCTCCATGGGCGCAATATTTGTTTTCTT
>JABWIB010004341.1:25889-40204 GCA_016617825.1 Platyplectrum ornatum
AGCGCTGTACATTATACTCACAGTAATTCCTGTATGTGACATGTTGGACTGGACAGAGCCGCCATCAACTCCCTGAAGTGACGTCCAGACAGGTTATTACCAGACAGATCCAGTGTCCTCAGGGACTGGTTATTACTTATTACAGAGGCCAAATCCAGACAGGATTCCCCTGTTATTCCACATCTCTCCAATCTGTAATAAAAGAAAAATAAGACACATTATAAGGATCCACTACAGTATATAAGGATCCACTATATAAGGATCCATTATATAAGGATCCACCATTATAAGGATCCATTATAAGGAGTCGTGACATGTGAACCAGGTGATCAGTTGGGGGAGGGACATTGATCTTTCAATAATGAATGATTAGGTATTATACAACAGCAGCATGTATCCAGGGTAATGGCAGTAGTTTACTATATATATTTATATCCTGCAACCCTCATCTGTAGATTTGTACAGCCCAAATGGAGTGATGAATGCAGAGCACTCCTGTGCCTCCTTGGTGAGGGGTGGTACCAGGGTCGACACATAATGAGCTGGCCTTAACTAGTACAGTAGCTCATCTATCCTTGGCATAGTATTTTTGTCCATCACCATCACCATTCACTTTTGCCTGCGGTAATATACACAGAAATGGATTCCACTACATCTGAGGCCCATGGACTAGGGACTAGTTTAGTGACTGCCAGGATATCAGGGATGAAGTCCGTCTCAATCATTCATGGGCATGCAGCCCCTAGCTCCTAGGGAATGTACGTTTTTTACCTATTTATATGTATGGCTCCGGGGTACGGTCCTCTTCTCTCCAGGGAATATCTTTACAGGTCTCTTTGATTATATGTGTAGCACCTCCTGGTAACAGGTAAGGCCAGTCCATGGGGCTAAGGTGCACTATAGTAAGCAGCTGTTGTGCTTAGCGGTAGTTGTATCGCAATCAGGTCGGGTCCTCAGGATAGACATCTAGACACCAGAGCGACAAATTTCCTGCATCACTACACGCAGGAATTCCCCACCCTGGACAGCTCCACACGAAGCACATCGCTGATGATCGGAGGAGGGGGAAAGCCCTATGACACAGATACCAGGCATTCCATTGCTGATGGCAGATAACAATCCCCCCTGAGGTTTCTTTCTCCTCTTCCAGCTTCTCGAATGAAGCTGACACATTCCTGTTCCTGAGCTTAATTAATAATTTGAACAATTGTCCCACTGGTTCAACCTGACACAGCAATGAGAACCTGAGGTCTGTGGCCCTGAATGTACTGATGGCGGCCCAGCTTACAAATGCTACCACTGTTATAGGGCACCCTAGTGGCCCGGGCCCCATATCAGTTACACCCCCTGCACCCTCTATAGTTACACCACTGATTCTGTGGAATCTGGGCATGTAGTCACCTAGAATTATTTGTATTGTCGATAAACCAGATCCAGAATATGCTAGCCTTCCACTCAGAAGAGCCAGTCTGCCAGCTATCGTAGTATTTTTCATATTGACATAGAAACATAGAAAGTGACGGCAGATAATAGCCACATGGCCCATCCAGTTTGCCCAATTGTGTATTTAAAAGTATACCAACCTAATTTTATTCTTTATTTTATTTCAGACACAGTATACGCTTATATTTATGCCAAGCATGCTTAAACTGTTCTGTTGTATTAGCCTCCACTACTTCCAATGGGAGGATATTCCACTTATCAACCACCCTTAAGTAATTCTTTCGCACATTTCCCCTGAACCTACCACCCTTCAGTTTATACTGGATCAGACAGAGCACTGAGCACTTTATGATACAACCTGGCTGGTCCATCCATTGTATAATAATAGCACTTACCCCCTTTGTATCAGTCCCCAATATCCTATAGAATGTAAGCTTGCGAGCAGGGCCCTCTTCCCCTCCCATTCTGTCTGTTACCACCCAGTCATGTCTTATTGATTGTTAAATTGTAAAGCTCTACGTAATCTGATGGCGCTATATAAAAACCTGTTAATAAATAAATAAATAAATAAATATATGCATGCCCTTGCATTGTACTACACCTTTTTCTCCACCTGGTGACATATATAAGGAGCATTCAGTATTGAATCAGATGTGAACATGCGTTCTGAGGGGTGTGTAATGGGAAGAAACAGGTGAAGGTATGTAATCACTGTACATTAAGGGCCCAGGCAAGTGCCCCCCATTCAGAGCCAAACACAGACGTAACAAAGGACTGTTTACATAAAACCATTTGCAGCAGTTACAGGTCGTTTCAAGTCCAGAGTGTGACACTTCACCACAGGACCGGTGTAAGAGTTTTCGTCATCTCCCCTGCAAACTTCAATATTGACCCCTCTTACCTATAACCCCCTACAGATTTTCAAAGATACAGAACATCTGGTGCACACATGCACAGCTGTTACAGTTTAAGTGATCTATGTGCTATACATTATACTCACAGTAATTCCTGTATGTGACATGTTGGACTGGACAGAGCCGCCATCAACTCCCTGAAGTGACGACCAGACAGGTTATTACTAGACAGGTTCAGTGTCCTCAGTGACTGGTTATTATTTAATGATGATGCCAAATCCAGACATGATTCCCCTGTTATTCCACATCCCACCAATCTGTAAAGAGACATCAGAAAAAGACACATTATAGAGATCCACTGAGTCATGACATGTGATTGGCTGATCACTTTACAACTTAGAGCATTGCAGAGGACAGATGATCAGAAGACATTTCAGGTGAAAAGCTATTTACACTTCTTTTATAAGAAAAGAGAGTTGCAAAGGATAGATAATAGGGGTTTATGCGAGGCTGGTTTGAGAAGTAATGCCTCCATGGCTATAACTTTATTATTTGCAAACAGATTTGAACACTTATTTTGAGCATGATAACTCAGTTTATCCTCTATGTAATGCACTGACATAACTTTTCAACATAGTCCTCATCCCTTTCCACACACGTGCCCTAACACTTATAGGCAGTTTATACTTTGTGAAAACAGATAGACGCCTACCCACAATGTGCCAATCTAAACAGTAATATACAAAAATTGCAAAAATACAAAGATATAAAATAGCAGTCCAAATAGTAGTGTCACCTTCAATGATTACAATTGCACACAAGAGTCCAGCTCCAAGAGCCAAGTTATATACAGGTAAGTGTCATTCTTTCCACTTTTCACCTCCAATTCTCCCTTCACAATGTCTGCTAATGGAATCTTAACCTCAAAAAAAGGGAAAGAACATGTCCTAGTATACACTGTGTTATAAAAGCAATCAACTTCTCCCGTAATCTGCAGTCCACCGAAAAACGAGTCCACCTCCCACGTGCCTCCTACACACAATTCACCCGATGAATATCGCCATACAAAAAGGGAAATAGTAGAAATAGTGCAGGTGTTCCTGCTCAGCTCTTACAATAGTATCCGTTTTTTTACTTACAATATGGGAACTTGCCCGTCAGCCTGTAAGATCCTTTCTGTCTGCACGCTCCCGATCCAGCTGAGTTCAACGCTGCAATCGGCCATGCGTCCACGCTGCCGACGTCTGTTTGGTCCGCCCACCCCCTTTGGATCAAAGTAGTAGTCCGGGGGGGTTTTCACAGAAGTTATTTATTAAAAATATATATAAAAATGTAAAAACACAAGGAATCAACGGTAAGGTACCACAAGATGTTATAGTCATAACATAAACGGGCCCATATGTCACTGACTGATGGAACAATAGTAAACTTAATTTGATTGAACCGGATGCCTTGCTTTAGCCACACTATCCAACGTGTTTCGGCACTAAATGTGCCTTTACCAAGGAAAAATGGCTAAACATAAAGTAAGTCTTTAAATAGCTGCGGGGCGGGCCATGCGTGTCCAATTAGACACACCTCCATGGAGATGGAGAAAGAGTGGAGGAGACAAGTGGGAGGTGGACTCGTTTTTCGGTGGACTGCAGATTACAGGAGATTGTTGTTTGATGCCCATGTGAATCATACCGATTGTGAGTAGGCACATGAAGTTGATATTGCTTTTATAACACAGTGTACACTAGGACCTGTTTTTTCCCTTTTTTTTGAGGTTAAGATTCCATTAGCAGACATTGTGAAGGGAGGATTGGAGGTGAAAAGTGGAAAGAATGACACTTACCTGTATATAACTTGGATCTTGGAGCCGGACTCTTGTGTGCAATTGTAATCATTGAAGGTGACACTACTATCTGGACTGCTATTTTATATCTTTGAATTTTTGCAATTTTTGTATATTACTGTTTAGATTGGCGCATTGTGGGTAGGTTTCTATCTGTTTTCTAATTGTATATTTGGGGTAATAGGTGGATATCCCAAGCCGGTACCCTTGTGCAGCCTTGTTTAGCGCATATCCCCTACCCTACGATTTAAGATTTGTCTGAGTTTTTACTTTGTCATCAGAGTTGAAGGTACTTTTTCATCTTTGGGAAGAGGCACACTTTTAACTCCGAAAACAAATGGCAATCATTCCAGTAACACCTTCCCACATCTCTAAGTTCCAAGAAGTTCATGGTTCCCAGGTCTTACAAAAAGATTTGGTGGAATTGTGTACCATGTCTTCTCAAACATTTTTTTGTCAACAAGCTATTAAACATGTGACTGCAGATGAACAATCATCTTGTTCTGAGATTTAGCTGTCAGAATTCCCTTGGGAAGAAGGAAATAATTTGCATGAATATGGAAGTGGA
Organism: Platyplectrum ornatum; assembly: GCA_016617825.1. Classification (NCBI taxonomy): domain Eukaryota; kingdom Metazoa; phylum Chordata; class Amphibia; order Anura; family Limnodynastidae; genus Platyplectrum; species Platyplectrum ornatum. Next base: position 30,592 of record JABWIB010004341.1, read on the forward strand.
CGCCATCTCCTGCATCTTCCCATTCCTCTGCTGCCAGGTGGGTCCCAAAAGCTCTATTCCAGGACATTTCAAAACAATCAAGGGGCTGCTCATCAGGAGAAAGAGGAACAATCATATTTGAAATTCTATAAAGCACAGATGAGACATTACATTGTGTCTCATTTGCAGATATTGATAAATACGCATATAAAATACAAATAAGATATTATACCCTGCCTGGTATCAGGTAATATTTACTAATCCTATGTATGACTTGGATCCTAGTCAACGGTTTAGTGATGAAAGAGATTCTTGATTTTAACTAGTATCCATTAAGGTGACTTTTTGTCTTGTAGACAGACAATCTATTCCAGTTTTGAATATATATTATAGTTTGCAAGGCTGTATTTGTAAATTTGTTGATAACCACAACAACAACTGTTGGTGACCGATCTTATTTGTCAGCATCAATATAATAATTTTTAGTGCCACTAATCACCTCCAGTCTCAGTTGATAAAGTTGGTCGATCTTATTAAACATTGTTAATATAGTGGTTGAGCCTACTATCCACCTCTCGCTGAGTTGATATGGGAGGGTTATTTTGCATTGAACCAACGGCCAGTGGTACTACAATGCTACCACTTCAGGTAGCAGAGGACTCCCAAGCACTGCCCATCTCGTGTATAGCTGATGGTTAGTTCCAAATATTCTGAAACAGGTTATGTTGCGACTGAGAGATCATGTCCCCAGGAGGTATCGGTGCTATAGTGAGATATGGCAGGGAAGTCACTATGAGCTATGAACGAGTTGATGAGGTTGTGAAGTGAGGTGGTGTAAAGGGAGAAGAGGAGAGGACTGAGGACAGAACCCTGGTTAGGGTTTGAGATGGAAACAGAGTGGTCAGAGAGGTAGGAAGAGAACTAAAGTGGACAGAGCCAGTATAACCTAGAGATTGGTGAAGGTGAAGCGTAGTCATAAGTGTTGAAGGCAGCAGAAAGGTTAAGGAGAATAAGGACGGAGCAGAGGCCTTTGGTTTGGGGGTGCGGAGGTCACTGGTGACTTTGGTCATGGCAGTTTCAGTGGAATGGAGGGAATGGAACCTTGAATAGTGGGGATTCATGATGTGGTTGTCAGTTAGGTAGTTAATGAGATGATTGTAGACCAAACATTCAACTAGTTTGAAGGTGAATGGGAGAAGGGATATAAGTTGGTAATTGGAGGGGATATGTGGGAAGACAAGAAAGGGATAGGCAGCAGTGGTGGGGTCAAAAGTAGACAGTTTCATCTGGGAGTAAAGGGTTGGAGGGGGGTTGAGGGGCAAGGAAAGAAAAGGGGGAATGGAGTGAAGAATGAAGCTGATTTGATCTGAAGTAGGTGGCAAATTAGGTGGGGTTGGTACAGGAATGTTAGTAAGGGGTAGGTGGGGTGATAAAAGGTGCAGAAAACATTAGGTTATTGATATTGTTCAAGCAGTCACCCATGTTTACAAGGATTGGGTGACATATAGCAGTGTAGAAAGGGGAGATCTTAAGGCAATGTTTAGGAGCAGGAGTTTGCAGAGAAGAGTGAAGGCAACACTGTAGGTGAAGGCAACACTGTAGTAATAAGGAAGGATAATAAGATAACTGTTTATAGGAGGAGGGGTGTGCACATGAGAAATCTTCCAGGAGCAAGATCATGGGCGTAACTATGGAGGGTGCAAAGAGTGCAGCTGCTATGGGGCCCGGGCAGCAATGGCAAGCCCCACATATATATATAGTGCAGCTACAATTTGATGACATACACACTACACATACATACACACACACATGCATACACACATTATATGCACACACCTATAGTCACTGACCTCTGTCTGTTGTATCTTTTCTATGATAGTACCAGTATTTTTTTTTTAACTTTTTTTTTTTAACTAATAAATACATGATATTTTGTATATAAAAAATGGCGGAGACCTGAGTTTGGGGGCCCCATTTAAATTTTGCTATGGGGCCCCCAAATTCTAGTTACGCCCCTGAGCAAGATGTTAATATTTACCAAATAATCTTAAAGGTTTGCTGTATCCTCCCTTTTACACTCCAGTATGATATCTATCCACACTACTGGACGTCCCCAGCGTGCAGCCTGAGGTAGCATGTGCCTTTCCTGCTATACACGCTACCTCAGGCTGCATCAATATTTGACTTGCCCACCAAATATTTTGTCCAATTTAATTCATTGGCCAGTGTGTGGGTACAATATTTGCAACTGCGCTGGTAAAACCGCAGAGTCACTGAGTGACTGTTTAAAAATTTAAAAATTTAAAATACAAAAAAGAAATACAAAAAAACACAGAAAAATGTAAAAGACCCCCCACACACACAAAATTAAAAATTACAAGAAAATTTTGTGATGCCTCTGGGGCTTTACTGACCACTAGCCCTGATATTGCTCGGGTCTTTCGGCTTTATTTTCAGGACCTCTATTGCTCTCGTGCTGGGTACTCCTCGGGCGACCTGACCGCCTTCCTGGATGGTGTCTCCCTTCCCAGACTTTCCCCTGACAGCCGCTCCATCCTAGACACTCCCATCTCCCCTGCTCTCTTTGTGCTGGCTATAGAGCCCCTGGCCTGCATGACATAGTGGGTCTCTGTGTGGGGGGTGGTGAAGATCGGGTGGCCCTATATGCAGACAATCTGTTGCTATTTTTGTCTGATGCTGCCACCTCCCTGACCGCTGTTTTGGAGCTGAATGAGGAGTAAGGAGTCTACTCTGGCCTCCTTATCAAGTGGAACAAGTCATATTTAATGCCCCTCCAAGGTGCCGTTCCAGAGTCCCGATTCCTTTGATCTGGTCCTCCCGTTTTAGATACCTCGGGGTGGAAGTCTCTAATAGTGTGTCCGATTTTTATAAGCTCAATCTCCAACCCCTCTTGCATATCCTCCGGGATAAAACGAGAGTTTGGATCCGGCTCCCCCTGTCCGTTTTGGGCAGGGTGAACCTGGTTAAAATGACACTCCAGCCAAAAATCTTATATATGTTAATGCAATCCCCGCAGTTTATCCCTCAATCTTTCTTTAGCAAATTGCACTCCATTCTTACTACTTTTGTATGGGGAGGACAGCTACTACTACTAGCCATTTAAAAATAAAGCAAAAGAGATGACAATCCCAAAACCCAAACATTTTATCCCCACTTGGTGCTAAAAAGATATAAAATTGTAAAAAAAATATATATATATTATTTGCAGATGATGCTCCTGATGTTACATGTACCAGAATTTCCACCACAAAAGGTGTTTCAAAATAAAGACACTTGAGAAGATCATCCTTCTAATGATCCTTCTGGTAGTCAAGGTAGTTACTAGTCCAATTAAAAATTAGGAAATACAGAATGTAATTGTGGAAGTAGGAAATTATTCACAAGTTGAAATGGTTCTTATTTTATCTGACTTATCAGTCTTGCAATGCCAGGCCAATCACAGGAAGGTCTACTCTGTGCATCAGGGTTTCACAAAGAAGCATACTGGTGAAAATATTTTTGATAATTTTCATGAGGTGATTGAAAAATGGATGAAACCACTAAAACTTTCTGCGCAACTCATAGGAGCCATGGAACCCACATTAGGAGCCATGTTTTGTCCACACAATAACTTGGTGGTGCAGCATTTCCTAATAAACAGATATGTGCATGAAATATCTGTGGCACTCAAAATCACTGGCCATTTCCAACATTCAGCGACTTCCTATAGAACTAATCAGCTGCAAGAGAAATTCCTGGTATAATCAGTTCAGTTGGTATAATCTGCCATTATACCAACTGAAGCAAGAGGTGGTAACTAAGTGGAATTTCACTTAAGCCATGACATAGGGAGAGGGATGTTACCTCAATACAGCACACTGGAGAATCATTTTGGTTTTATACAAGATTCCAAAACCATTTGTTAACTGTGAAGTTAGTTTAGATGCTACCAACATCAGCCAGGTCATCCCCTTTATAATGCTGTTGGAGGATATGAAAGTTAAAGAAGCGTGAAAATAGTTGGTAACCCTTGTACAAATTAGCAGTCTAGTACTTAGGCTGCCCACCCAGCATTGTATACTTTTAGAGTTTTTAGCGCAGTCTGGGGTTTTATTAGCCATAGGTGTAGGAGGCTCCTAAAATGTAGAGAAACTGATGTTCATAAAAATATGATGAACATGTTTACCACAAACTGCAGAGTTTGAGATTGTCACAGAAGATTCAGGTGGGTATGAGCTAATATTGTGCATTGAGGATACCACCAACAGTGATGGGGCTGATGATGAGGGTGACAACTTCAACCTTGAGGATGATGCCCAAAGTTAGTCTTTAATACTGTGGCTAAGACTTATTATGCCTGATCAGCATGTTAATGAAGGCTGAGTGTAGTGTTTAAAACTTTATTAACTGATCTGCTTTGTAAGGAAGCAGATCAGCACGTAATGTTAAGGTAGCCTCATACAAGTTAGGGAAGAAACAGTTCTGCCTGCAAGCGTAGCTTGTGCGAACATCTGGATTTGCTCCAATGTCACAAACACTATATAACATTATGCATTATATTTTTTCTATGCCATAAACTACTGACCTACTTACTACCATGCTACCATCATCATATACACATTACCAAAATCATTCGGGTACAATCATAAACAACAACTGTTCACACTGTATGGAGAAAATGGTCACTTACTTCAGGTTCTGGATCCTACAATCTGGATTATGAAATGCAGATGTGATGTAGGGAAGACAGGAATCCCTCAGATTAGTGTATGAGAGGCTGGAAAAGAAATGGGAAAACCCAAACGTGTCAGGAACAAGAAAATAAGATAGAAGACAAATACAAGAAAAACTCAACAATCATCTGTACCCTCAGCATCTCTCAACCTCTTATACTTAATACTGAAAAGCAGTATTAGAGTGCTCCTCTAATAATTCAATATATATCTATATATTACTACACTATATGTTATACTAAAGTATACTATAAGTAACTATAACAGTAAATATATGTAACAAATATTCTACCACTACAGCTGTCACTATGATATTTCCTGGTTACTCAGTGAGTTTTACATCTTCAATAATCCCTCTATCCTACCCCCTGTTATAGACCCCAGAAGGTGAGTATAAAAATATAAACTGCTCGACAAAATAAACAAAATAAAGGGAACACAAAAATAACACATCCTAGATCTGAATGAATTAAATATTCTTATTAAATACTTTGTTCTTTACATAGTTGAATGTGCTGACAACAAAATCACACAAAAATGATCAATGGAATTCAAATTTATTAACACATGGAGGTCTGGATTTGGAGTGGAAAAATACACTACAGGCAGAGCCAATTTTGATGTCATGTCCTTAAAACAAGTCAGAATGAGGGTCAGTATTGTGTGTGGCCTCCACGTGCCTGTATGACCTCCCTACAAAGCCTGGGCATGCTCCTGATGAGGTGGGGGATAGTCTCTAGAGCAGTGGTTCCCAAACTTTCACAGTCGAGGCACCCTTAGGGTCTCCATAATTTTCCACGGCTCCCCTAATACAAAATAATTTCCCATTTTTTAAGTTTTTATCAAAACTTGTTTTGCTCCTATACAAGACATACAATTTTGCTTCTAAGTAACATTAGCAATGTGCTACCACGGAAAAAACATTCTGCGGCACCCCAATGAGAGCGTCGCAGCACCCCAGGGAGCCACGGCACACAGTTTGGGAACCACTGCTCTAGAGGGATTTCCTCCCAGACCTGGACCAAAGCATCTGCCAACTCCTGGACAGTCTGTGGTGCAACGTGGTATTGGTGGGTGGCGTGAGTCATGATGTCCTCAATTGAATTCAGGTCTGGTGAATGGGCGGGCCAGTCCATAACATCAATGCGTTCATCTTGCTGGAACTGCTGACACACTCCAGTGTCATAAGGTCTAGCATTGTCTTGCAGTAGGAGGAACCTAGGGCCAACCGCACCAGCATATGATCTCAAAAGGGGTCTGAGGATCTAATCTCGGTACCTAATGGCAGTCAAGCTACCTCGGGTGAGCGCCTGTAGAGCTGTTTGCCCCCCCCCCAAAAAAAAAAGAAATGCCACCCCTCTCCATTACTGACCCATTGCCAAACCGGTCATTCTGGAGGATGTTGCAGGCAGCAGAACGTTTTTCCGGGGGTCTCCAGTCTCTGTCACATGTGCTCAGTGTGAACCTGCTTTCATCTGTGAAGAGCACAGGGCGCCAGTGTTCTCTGGCAAATGACATACGTCGTGCAAGGTATTGGGCAGTAAGCACAACATCCACCTGTGGACATCGGGCCCTCAGACCACCCTCAGGAAGTCTGCTTTTATCCGTTTGAGTGCACATTGGTGGCCTTTTGGAGGTCATTTTTCAGGGCTCTGGCAGTGCTCCTCCTGCTGGCTTGTCGCCCTCTTACAGCCTCCTCCGCCTCCTCCTGGTAGCACCACCAAGCTCTGGACATGTTCCATCCTGGATGAGATGCACTACCTGAGCCACTTGTGTGGGTTGTAGACTTCATCTTATGTTACCACTACAGCAAAAGCACCACCAGCATTCAAAAGTAAACAAAACATCAGCCAGAAAGCATAGGAACTGAGAAGTGGTCTGTTGTCACCATTTGCAGAACCGCTCCTTTATTGTGGGTGTCTTGCTAATTGCTTATAATTTCCAGCTATTGTCTATTCCATTTGCACCATTGTATGTGAAATTGATTGTCACTCAGTGTTGCTCAGTGGACAGTTTGATTTCCCAGAAGTGTTATTGACATGGAGTTACATTATTTGGCTTAAGTGTTCCCTTTATTTTTTGAGCACTGTATATATGTGTGTGAAGGTAGGGTGCTGGGGCTTATAGTGCCACTTGAGGTCTCAGTATGGTGTAACAACGTATATCTTCTCCAATATTGAGACCTCGGAGTAAGAGTATAAAGAAACAAAAAGTAGTGCAGTATTGTTAACTTGTATAAAAGTTTGCAGCCAAACGTGTCCAAGATGCAAATAAAGAGTATTGAAATAATTGGAAAATTCCCACCCAAAGTGAAAAGATAAGCGTACCCTATTCAGATTTGTAATTAAGCCTTAATCTACCAGAGTGATCCCCGGATCTGTCAATGCGGCTTAAAAGGACTGTAAACAGCTCAATGGAAAAAATAGAATGCCATCATAGTGCAGTATGTTAAAACAGATAAGCTTTACTTAGGAATACAATAAAATCTGCATACTAGAGATATATTAAAATACAGCATATAGAAAATCAGCAAGGCAGCATTTCAGTGGTGTCAATACCACTTCCAGTCAATGGATCTCCGTCCGTCACCTCTTCCACAGTGGTAGAGGGCAGTTGGTAACAGGGAGGTTCACGTCCGAGATAACCACTTAGCTTAGGATAATAAGGTCGTGTTTAGACTCAAGCACTGTCAATATGCTGTGCAAGACTTTAGGGGGATCCTAATTTGGCATTGTATTTATTGTATTTACACATATATTTGCACATTGTTAAAGTATCAGTAAACGCTGGTTCCATTCCCCTCTTGTTTGCTAATTATACACCGAGTGAACCTGACCAACCTATGGAGCTGTGATGATAAACTCTCCCTCCTGATACAAGAGAGACTGGTTTCTGAGGACCGTGGGGCTGATTCAGCCCTGCGTCTCCGCCAGCCAAAGCCCGACTACGTGCCTCTGCGACTCCGCTCAATGCAAATGAGAAAAGGGGCGTTCCTGCTAATTGAAAGCGCAGCCTGCACCATGTCTGGACATGGTGCAGGTGTAGCGCAGAGGGGACCGAGGCAGGTAATGTCCTATGGACAATTACCTGCCTCATTACCTGTGAAAAAAAAGTAAAAATAATGAAAAAAATAAAATAATAAAGTGTGTTGGTGTTTTTTTTATTTAACTAATATTTTTTTTTTTATTTATTATTTTTTTTCAATCATGAAAGCCGGCACGAGTGCACATGGGTACACATCAGAAAGATATTTTTTCCAATCAACAGATAAAGGATTCTTTCAGCAGATATCTGTTATATGTGTACTCACAAAAGATTCTGCAGGATCATTTAAAATAGACTGTGGTCATTTGAAAAGATTGTTAAGCGCTCCTAATATGTTTGATCAACGATGTCACGATGTCTGCAGAAAGCTGCAGTGTGTACTGTGCACACGACCATCAGTGCAATGATTCCCACAGAAAATGAAGTGGGTGAGTGGAAGAGTGTGGTATTGCATCCTATTACAGCAGCAAAGCATTGTGGGATTGTAAAAATACTGAATCCTGCACATTGTTAGTAGTGGTGTTTCAGTTAATCAGCTGATCGTCTGTAAACAGCACTATCAGGTTTGCCAATTCCGCATATAACAAGCGGAATTGGGCTTTTTTCCCCTGTAGTCGCTGCTTTTTTTTAGCCAGCTGCGGGTCCTGGTATTTTTTCTTTTTTTCTTGTGCGTGTCCAGTGTTAGCAATCCTGAGTGCAGCCACAGAGAACAGAACTACAAAGAGGTAAGTGTGAATTGAAGGGAGGGGGCTTGCATAGATAGATAGTGTAATGTAAATGAGTTTAGTTAATAAGGGGAGGGGGGTTAGTGAGTGTAGTGTTAGAAATTGAGGGTTTATTTAATATAATAACAAAGGGGTGTGAGCAGTGTATGTATGTGTAAATGTGTTTTATACATACAGATGTGTGTGTGTGTGCGTGTATATATATATATATATATATATATATACACAAAATTACTTTGGGCTTATTTGGATATGGTTGGGCTCATTTTGGGCTTGTTTTTACTCATAAGTTGCTTGGGTTTTTTTTTTCCAGAGTTGGCAACACTGCACTATTGCGTTGATGTGTTCCCAGCTTAACACTATTAGTGTGTGGGGGTAGGGAATGTCTGCGCTGGTATTATACAACAGCTGCTTATTATACACCCAGAGGATCTTCCAATCAGTAAATCATATGCAATAATAAAGGTCTATATGAGAGGAGCTGATGCATTCTTCAATAGAAAGATGTAAGTAATGCTACAATGGATGGATCTAGGATAATGTATATTCCATAGGGTCTATATATAATTATCCTTCATAGTCTGTTACAGATGATGCTGTAGTGTTGAGGGCTTTGTATGATAATAAACAATATTCATTCACAAACCAAATAAATTTACTACCAAGCAATACAAAAGTTCAAATAGGAGTATCTCATACCCGGAATGGATGGAAATGGAGGGCTTCTGGACAAGAGGACTGCAGGGGTAACTACCGATTCCACCTTAAAGCTTAATCATTGGTGGAGAGAAGGCATATAAAGGGGGTGCAGGAACAGTGGGAACTTATAAAATGCGCATTATTAAAAGCAACAGATCTTTGTGTCAGAAAAGTTAAAAAAAAACACAGAAAAAGGAAGCCAATATGGTTCACTAAGAGGTAGGAATTGTTGTGAGTGCGGAAAAAATGGGCTTTATTAAATATAAACAAACTCAAACTAAGGAGGACAGAGACGCGTATGTTGCAACACTGAAGGAGACTAAGAGGGTTATCAGGGCAGCAAAGGCACAAGCTGAGGAGAATCTTGCTCGCTCTGTAAAGGACAAAGTTTTTTTAGGTATATAAATGAAAGGAGAAAAAGTAAAGAGGGTA
>JABWIB010004342.1:27634-40704 GCA_016617825.1 Platyplectrum ornatum
AGTGTGTGCATGCAGGGAGAATACTTTATTGTTGCATGTTGCACACAGATACTGACCAGCGTTACTGTTACACTGTTATTACACTTGTGCTGGAAACATCATCTCTCACATGTTTTTCACACTTGAAAAATCTTTAGATTGGAACAATTTATCCTATAGTGTATGGCCAGCTTAAAGCAAGGCACACACGGTAAGATAAATCGTTCCAATTGAAAGATCTTTCCGTGTATATGAATGACTTTTTTCAACCAATGGGCCGATATCATTCAAAAATCGTCAGCAAACAATTTTTTGATCTTTTGTTAAACAGAAATTAAAATCGCTTTATAGCTAAAAAAATCGTTCCATGTGTACCCACTTGCAATAATTCTGCCATTAAGGACCACTTTATAAGCATAAACCAAACAATTATTGCACCGTGTATGTCTTTCATTATCTTTCACCTGTAATACTGACTGCAATTAATTCAATTTACCCCCCCTGCAATTCAACATGGTTTTGCCCACTCTTGAAAAATCTTTCGATTGGAACAATTTATCTTATAGTGCATGGTCAGCTTTAGTCATAAGAGTGTAAATCTGAATCTGGCCCAATTCATTAGCCAGATTGTTTGATTTTTTTTATAGATTTATAGGTTTATTGGGGATATATTTTTCCAGGAATGGCTCCTCGTGTAAGAGTCCCCAGTGTTTCTTAATGAGTTTTGCCACTTTTCTAAATTCCCCTGTGTCCTATAGTTTTAATTATAATTTTTAATTGTGGTTTTCTTTTTATTTTCCAATAATTTCTTCCTATCTCCCCCTTTTATTTCCTATATTGTGGTCTTTTTTGCTGTTTCTGGTAGNCGTTTCCATAATTAAATTACTCATTAATTCTGCCTGCACTACAAAATATATTTCTACAGTGCAATTTCTCCTTAATCCTTGTATTTGACTTTTAGGGATATTTTCTATCCACTATTGGTGGTGGCAACTGTCTGTCCACGTGGGAGATGGATGGTCAGGGTAATGCACATAAAAATTTAATGTTAGAGCGAGGATTAGGGTAAAGCTTAGATCTGGAGAAATAATCCTGCTCTCAACGCTATAGAAACCAACTGTAGAAAAACAAATTAGGGTTCCCAATTATCAATAAATAAAAAAAATTAATAAAAAACAAGCAAAAACAACTTGTTATAACTTCAGTTTTTTATTTATTTTATTTGTTGTTTAATTTATTAGCTCACCATATATTTATATGTTTTATTTACCATTTTACTTTACTGGTATTTGTTCACATTATATTTTGGAATCTCATATTTTAAATTAGCATTTTTAATTTTTGATTTTTAAGGTTACATTTTTTTACCTTTTAACCTCTTTATGAACTGATTTGTCATTTAGCTATTTTAATATTTTTAAGACAATGGTTTCTATATTAAAGTTAACCAAAACCTATACAATTGAATTCTATATTTTCATTAAGCCCTTCTGGGTATAAAGTTTATAGGTCAAACATCAATTTGATTACTGCTAAATTTTTAAAATGTATTTCCTCTTCTAGTTTTCCTCTTCTAGTCTAAACCTGTAATTGACAATAGTTCAGGATCATACTGATGTTTCAAAGCAAAGTGCCTGTAGATGCTGGACCTGATTCAGAGCTCTGAATAGCACACAGGGGAGAAGGGCATCAGAGAGCAGAGGCTCCGGCTTCTATTTGCTAGAGTCCCTAATGGTGTTTCAGGCACCTGGCAGGTCATGTCCCCGGTCCGTGGTTCCAGGAAACACTGAGCTCAGGAGTGCAGCAACAGTATTACTCAGCACAGGAATGGAAAGACAGAGGCATAAGGAAACTAGTGAAGAGCAGAATAGGAAACCAGATGGCGACTGCAACTAGAAATATTCTTTGCGCCCCCTTCCCTTCAAAGGGCCAGACATGCTGTTTTCCGAAATCTGGGTTCGTATATTGGATGTATTGGTAGGTCTTCGATGTCTGGACGGGCTTACAGCCAGCACCACTTGACTCTCCCTGACACAAATGATGCTCAGCTGATCAGCTCTCAGGAACACGACAGCTGAGCTGAGAGTTTCAGGGACAGTGTCCCTGTGCTCCTGGGGAACAACCTGCAGGTCCCGGGAGCCACATGAGTCCTAGGAAACCCATGGGCCTCTGGATCCTTGTGGGCCCTGGTGTCTTGCACCTGCTGCACCAGTGGTAGTTCCGGCTCAGCATACAAAGGAACATTCCAAAGCAGTGGTCGAAGTGGAAATTTAGAAGTGGGGGTATGGACATTTAGAAGTGGGGTTATGGAAACATAGAAAATAATGGAAGTCAATGGAGATTTTTAATTTTTCCATTATATCAGTGGAAGAAGTGCCGGTATGGCATACCCCCGTATACCCCCCCACTTCGAGCCCTGTTCCAAAGTGTAATGGGTACACAGTGTAGCACAGGGTGATCAGCATTCCAAGGAGCGCACATAAAAATGGTGCACATATAAATTAGCACTCCAAGAGAGCGCACAGAGATAGAGTTACACAGAGTAATTAGCACTCCAAAGAGCGCACACAAACAGCGGTACAAAGAATAATTAGCACTCCAAAGAGCGCACATAGATAGAGGTACCCAAGTATTTAATACCCAGAGAGCATCCACCAATGAAGATACATAAATGATAGGCTCTCCATAGAGCACAAAAGTACTGAAACAGACAGGGGACCGCATGCAACCTAAGGAATACCAAACAGGAAGGAGAAACCAGAAGGAGACTGAGGGAAGCTACATGAGGTAGCAATAGCTCTGGACAGCTGGGCTGTAACCGACACTATAAACGGCAGTGAGGGAACTTAAATAACCAGTGGGTCATTTAAACTAGATCTGCTGCGCTGATTGGGCAGCAGCTCCTTACCAAGCTCCGGCCCGAGTGACGTACTGACATGGGAGGCATCAGGATGTTCCCCCGAGGCGAAGAAAAATGCTGATACCGCATCGCCATGGAAACAGACCACCAAGGAAGTGAGGACGGGTGAGTACCCTTCATGCTGCCATGATTAGTGCAGCGTGTAACAAAGGAAGATGGTTTCTTAAGTGACTCCATCAAAGTACATTTGTTAAATGGTAAAGAAGAAAAAGAAATGATTGTGCACTGACTGAATCATCCCTGGATGGTAATATAGCATGTGAGCCTTGAGAAAGTTGACCTGCTCAACGAAATGCATGGGGCGGCAATACTTCTCACAGGAGACTGGGACGATTTGGATGACCTGCTAAGCGCATTATTTTCTTATTGTTTCTTATTATATAATGGTGCTTGTTAACATATTATAAATCATTCTCCTTGGGTTGGAACCATTTGCCATGTGTGAGTACATTCGTTGATAAGGGCTTGTGAGGGCATCAGTGGGAAGTTAAATGTGCCTCGTGAGGGGACTCCCTTTGTTTTGATAATTATATTTATTATTTTGTAGCACAAGGGCAGCGAGGCGATATATTTCCACATACCCACGTACACATCAACGGTCATTTACACTAATGCAATACAACCAATACAAGATATTGGTATATGGCTTAATTAGTTTTTTTCATCTTTTTCAGGTGCTATGATTAGTGGCTTCAAGTCATCACGGCACCTTCATTGGTGGTCGTCTCCTTAGGAGCACCATCACTACTATTACTATTTCATCTGGAGATTTCCAGTGAGGGGACCAATAAGGTGTTGATGAATGGTAATTTTGATAATAGTTAGCAATGCTGATACATTGGGCCAGAGTCAGATTTACACTCTCATGACTTACACTCATGACTTACTCAGGAGTGGGTAAAACCATGATGAATTGCAGGGGGTGGGGGGGGGGATGAATGTCAGTGTTTGCATGCAGGGAGAATACTTTATTGTTGCATGTTGCACACAGATACTGACCATCGTTATTGTTACACTGTTATTACACTGTTATTACACTGTTATTACACGCTGGAAACATCATCTCTCACCTGTAATACTGATTGCAATAAATGACATTTACCCCCCTGCAATTCATGATGGTTTTACCCATAAGAGTGTAAGTCATAAGAGTGTAAAGATCTGAATCTGGCCCATAGTGCATATAGGGAAGCGCAATCTCTCATTAATAAGATCATTTCAAAAGGCTTTTACAGGTGCGGCACGTTTCATGTATAGAAAACAACAACAACAACACAATGAATCTGGCCCATTGTTATTATCTCAGTCTCTTGGTATTGACAAAAGTCGGATAAATTGGCTTTTTTTAATATGTTTCTGTATTTGTAATTTTAAGACATTAAATATATTAAGTATTAAAAGTTATATTTTAGTCTCTTTAGATGTGCTCCGTAAATCTTGTTGGTCTTTGCTTTGGTGTATAGGGTAGGTTAAATGGGTTATAATCAGGACATATTCAGAGAATTGCGTTCAGAGAATTCAGAGAATTGAGTGTTGCCACTCTTCATGTGCCTGTTCACCAGACACCAGAACACTTGATAATCTCTCTTTTAATGTGTTTCACTGGTTTGAACGAGCCTTTCAACAGGGCAGTTCCCGTCAACCTTAACATGAGTAGTCAAGACCTAACCCAATTTTTCCCTTTATCTGATCGATTCCCACCTCACAGCCTAACTCTAACCTTCACCTTCTATGCCTAACCCTAACCTTTCCTTTCCATTAACTTGTCCCTCCCTGCAGTCAAACCCTAACCTCATTTATTGTCAGTGGTTTTATTATTTTCTTATAAAATTTTTGAATATGAATTGTAAGTTTTATTTATTATAAATATTATTTATTTGTTTTATAATATTCTCTGTATTTAATTGCCTGTGAACTGAAACTTATGTGATGCATAAATATCAGATTACGACTGTAACCTTCATCAACGTTGCGATTTCTGTCAGTTTCAAATTGCAAATTACATGTTTTTAATGGAATAAAGATTTAAGTCATTCAAACTACTGTACCATTCATATGACTGCACAACTATTCTTGTTTGCTGGTCAGAATGAACTTGTTTCATTAACCTTATGAATCTTTCTGCTAAAGAAGTACATGTAGACCCCTTTGATGCTTTTTAATTATGTGCAAATCAGGCTTCAGCATATATTTTATTTTTATTTGATAGTAGCACCAGCACTTTATAACCCTAGAATCTATGGTCCAGATTCAGACTTAAAATCTCATGACTTAAGTTGGCCATACACTATGCAATAAATTGTTCCAAATAACCAGCTTTAGTCAAGAGTGGGCAAAACCATGTTGAATTGCAAGGGGGGGGGTGTAAATGTCATTAGTTGCAATCAGTATTAGAGTTGAGAGATGCTTAAAGCCCAAGTGTAATAACAGTGTAACAGTAACGCTGGTCAGTATCTGTGTACAACATGCAACAATAAAGTATTCTCCCTGCATGCACACACTGACATTCACTTTACCCGATCTTCCACGGAGCTATAACAGGCTGACTGCTCCGGAGGGCCAGCCCCCTTCACATTTGGGGGAAGGGTGGGGCGATTCCCTCCCTATTCAATCACATATGATTGTTACAAATCACTGCAATATATAAATAATTTATTCATTTACAGTTCACTTTTATTACTATTGTCTTATTATGCATTGTATTTTGCATAGTAACCCACTGAAGGCATTGACATAGACCGCAGTAATCACGCACATGCTGTTATCCATTTGTGTCTTGTTCATTTAAATTAGACAGGAGCATGTTATATTGTAATATGACTAATAGATAATTAAGTAAAATCTCTTATCTTCTAATGAAAGTTTCCCAAGATAGCATAAAGAATCAAACACAATTCCTAGATGATGTTTTTAACCATCATTATTATATTACTACTGTAGGTCCAGGGGAAGAGCATTTGGTATATAGAAAAACAAGTTTATAAAAGTTTAGAATTATAGTCCGGTTTATAATTATAGGGGGAAGAACACGCTGAGCATGTTACTATAATTACTGGGTTTAGCTATGACAAGTAGTAATTGATTTCATGGTACAAGTCACAGATGCCACCAAAACTGATGCAACTGTTTCCTGAGACCTGTTTATCACCCAGTATATTACCTGAGTAACCGTTCGTTTATTGGGAGTTACAGCTATCCTCACACATTGAGAAGCTCATTGATTTTCTGCATTGATAATGTCAGTAGCTGCTGTCACCTGTCACGTCTGGGCTGTGGTACTTTATATTCTGGTCCTGAGGGCGACTCCTGATTCCTCTGCTGCTCCTGTGTGTGACCTGCGGGTGAGGGAATACTTTGAAGAGTACGAGTATTATAAAGATGGAGACGTGATCTTTGGAGGGGTGTTTACTGTGAATTCCAAAGTCACAGAGATGACGTTTAATAACAACCCGATGAAACATATTGTGTGTTTGAGGTACGTTTCCCTCTTATTAGCTCCTACCTAACATGTGAATTTGAAATAGATAGATGGGGTTAGCGCTCAGTGTATTGCACAATGATTGGGAGTGGNTGTACGGGGTGCTGCCTATCCTATTCTATGGTAAATCAGTAAATGGGGCTTAGTAGGGTGAAAAAAAGGGATTCTAGGCNCTACAGCCCTTGGGTTACATGTGTATTGACAATGTTGTTCATACTAAGTATAGTCTTTCGTAAATTGGATATTATATTATTATTCCCAAATGTCTTGTGGTCTCTTGTATGTGGACCCACAATAAACACTATTGTCAATACCCCATTCATTCACAATACACACGTAACCCAAGGGCTGTAGCGCCTAGAATCCCCTTTCTTCACCTTACTGAGCTACATGTGATAGACATGGTTTGTAAATTGTGGGCTCTTAGAAAAAGAGGTATAAAAGAAAGCTGACACCTCACATAAATACCGGTTTATAGGGGTAATGGCACTAATCGAAGTCAAGATTTAAAAGTGTGTATGGACATTTTGAAGTGGGCGGTATGGAAACACAGAATATAATAGATGTCAATGGATATTTGTGTTTGCTATTATTGCATACCCCCACTTCGAGCCCTGGGTAGAGATATAAGTATAAGAAGTCTAAGGGGATATAAAGACACATTAAGCTAATTTAACTGTGATGGGTCTTCTTCTCATGGGTTCTGCAAAGTATCTTAAAGAATAAATAAATGTAGTGATATGTAGGATAAATCCTTAAATTTAGTGGTGAACGATGCTAGACTATTTATTTTTGGATATTGACCTAGGACTGAATACAGAAGCCTGTAGCCTGTGTAAAGCTCTGCAGTCGAAGTGGATTTCCAAAAGACAGATCTTAAGATCCAAACCTCACGCACATTTCGGCACCCTCTACCCACTAATGAGCCCACAAATTGGTCAAGGGACACATTTGTCATTTAAACCAGCCAACTACCATGTGTACGTCACCTAAGCCCTTATGCTTGATCCTATTTTGCGTATGTGGTAGGGTTTTGGTTTTGTCTGGACTTCCCATGTACAGTAATTCCACATGGAATTCTTCATAAATATGGAAAGGCCAGAGCCACAATGCTGCTTGTTTTAAAATGACCTTGATATTGACTATGGGAAAGTTACTCAATTTCTGTCCTTCGTATCTACAGCCCAACTTACCGAGACTACATCAATGTTTTCATTTTCCTTTCATACATGGAGGAAATTACCCAGGATCTTTATTTCCCTAATGTCACATTTGGATATCATATATTTGATTCTTGCATGTCTACAAGTAAAGCTGTGAAAAGTGTTCTACAGATTTTATCAGGACCAGGAAAAATAATCCCGAATTATTCCTCAAAAAAGTATAACAAGGTGGCTGGATTTATTGGTGATTACCATTCCATCACCACTATTCCCATGGCACAGATCCTGGCAGTGTATGGGTATACACATGTGAGTTACACTTTTTTACTGAGGTGGAAAGGGACCTAGGTGTTCTTTTTTCTGGAGATGTATCGCAAGAAATCTAAGAACGTAATGAGAAAGGAAAGTAAGCTGTGTGGTTGTATAGGGAGAGGAATTTCTATCAGAAGGTGTGAAGTAGACGTTTTGTGCTTAATAATTGTTGGAAGTTCATCTGGTGGTTCTGCTCCAGATCTTGCCTCATGTCAACCCTCTCCTCCACATCTATTCTGCTAAGATGAGATATCAGTTGTCCTTTCATTATGGTATGGATGTGGTGCTGTCGAAATAAATATTAGTGTCCCCCTCCAGTGCTGTTTCTTAATAAAAAATAAGTAAATAGTAAAAGCAACAAAATAGAAAAAGAACAAATCTACAAATAAAAGAAAGAAATTAGGATATATTATACTGTAGTTATATGGAACCAAGAAAGCTCTCAAAACGTGTGTTACGGTGCTTTACTATACACAAGCAGCAATGAGAAAGATAGTGTTAATAGTTATAATTAACAAATGGCACAAAGCTTACACACACACAGAGTGCTCCTGCTTTTGCTATACAAAAACAAATAAGTGCTTGATTCAGTTAACAAGAACAAGCTGCAGCAGCAAAAGAAGTGATACAGATAGAACGCTTCTGTGTGGAATCTTTCTATTTGTATTTCCTCTGTTGTGGCTGCATGCCAGAAGTCACGTAGATGCCAGTAATGGTAGTGAGCTCCCGGGCCCGGACGGATGGCGGGACATCATAACATCATAATGTCACATTGGGGGGGCGGGTCTTACCAATTTTGGCAGTCCATTACCCTGAGCAGGCCGTTTATATGGAATTCTTCATTATAATGTGAATGAAGGTTTGCCAGCACAGTGTTACTGACCAGCATTACTGTTACACTGTTAATAGACTTTTGCTGCAATTATCAACTCTCACCTCTAATCATCAACTAAAGAAATTGAACTCCCCGGCAATTCAACATGGTTTTGCCCACTCTTGAGTAAATCATTTGTGCCTAAACATCTGAATCTGGTCCTGTGTTACAGTTTTCCAAGTCCATCCCATTACCCTGTACTAATATTCCTAAGATTAATTCCACTGATTATATGGCAGAATTTTTTGGACATTTTTTGGTATTCTGTATTGTGTGTCACAACTGCATATAACATAGTTTGTACTATATAATATCACACAATAAAAAAAAACATAATAGACCAGTTTACTGAAGAGGTGCATCCAGTTGTAGTGTTGAAAGCGGCAGTGCTCCGAGTAGTTCATCGACCTCTGCTACTACTACAACGAAACATTTTAAAATAAAGCAGAAGAGGCAACACTCCCAAAACTGAATTTTTTTTTCCCTTGGTGCTAAAAGTTTGCTGAAAAATGAAAATTTCAAACGTACCATACAATACCCTACACCAGAATCCCCAGCGCAAAATCTGTTTCAAAATATAGGCATTTATGGGACCCCTGTACATCTGCTTACTTCATAACTAAATAAAAATCAAATTTATTTTTAAATATTTACTAAACTGCGAGATTGCAGTGAGATTGAAAACTGGGGAAGTTGCCCATAGCAACCAATCCGATTCAAGCTCTCTGGTTGCTATGGGTAACATCTCCACTTTCCAATCTCCCTGCAATCTTACCGTAAATATATGCCTGTGTGTCTTTCAGACACTACTCATCCAGATGACATTTTATCTTTGGAGAAGCCTCCTACCGTTTTGCCGTGGTACTAGACCACTTAAAAAAAGATGCTGGTGTAGATGTAGATGTAGAAATAGAGAATGCAACTATGGAAGTAGAAAATGAGTCACAGGTTGAGAGGGCTCTTAGTTTATCTGACAGTAATAATGATGATGATAATGATGGTGGTGGTGTGGGGAAAGTGGACACCAGTGTGGAGGGTGATTTTTGTGTTGAACAATGAAAGGGTTCAGTGGCAGCAATTTGTGTCATTGATCAGTGCATTATCATGTCCTGGCAAAGACTAAAACAAATTCACCTTCCCTGTCTGGAAATATGTCATTTGTACTGGTAAAGTTAGTAGAGGCAAGGATGCAAAACATCTAGGAACCTCCTCCATGATACGTAATTTGCAATGTGTCCATCCGACATGTCACACAAAATCAGGAGTTCAAAGCAGCCCATCATAAGCGCCAGCAACAGGAACAGATACCATCCAACATCAACATTAGCAATTGGGGGTAGTCCTAGATTGTGTCTGGTAGACCAAAGTAACTCCTTGGACGAATCCATGAGTGAATCCTCATCTCAGAAGGTGATCAGAAAGCTATTTGTTTTAAACAACAGTTTTCTGCAGAACAAGCCTTTGCTAGAGGAACCAAGTATGACAGCAACCACCCTGAAAAGTGCGTCGATGACAGCTACAGTGGGGCAAAAAAGTTTTTGAACAGCCACCAATTGTGCAAGTTGAATCACTTAAAAAGATGAGAGAGGTCTGTAATTTCCATCACAGGTGCACTTCTACTGTAAGAGGCAGAAAAAAAACAGGAAATCACATTCTATGATTTTGACACAATTTACACAATTTCTGGCTCTCACAAACCTGTCACTTCTTCTTTAAGAAGCTCTTCTATCCTCCATTTCTTACCAGTAATTATGGAAGGTTTTTTAATGGGTTATCTGTAAAAAAAAAGGCACCTGTCTACACTCTCAAAAAGTCAAACAGCTACATCTCCACCATGGCCAAGACCAGAGAGCTGTCTGTGGACACCAGGGACAAAACTGTAGAGCTGTACAAGGCTCGGATGAGCTACCCAACAATAGGTGTTAAGGGCCGGTGACGTTTCCCCCGTTCTCCGTTCCTGGCACAGAACGTCACTTCCGGTGTTCTACGGCATCGCGTCCCTTAGCAGCAGGATGCGATGCTCAGCCAATCTCCTGGTCACCTGACTGGGGGCTCAACCTGCTACTCTTTACATAAGTTCGCAGCGCCTTCCCCATGCTGTGGGTTATAGCGTCTGCTAGCTGTGCTCGCTCCCTTGCTCGGTTCCCAGCCATGTACTCTTCCTGCTCTGCCTAGTTTTTGGCCGCTTGTCTCCCTGTTCTTCCCTCTCTCCTGGT
The DNA here is from genome assembly GCA_016617825.1 of Platyplectrum ornatum. Classification (NCBI taxonomy): domain Eukaryota; kingdom Metazoa; phylum Chordata; class Amphibia; order Anura; family Limnodynastidae; genus Platyplectrum; species Platyplectrum ornatum. Next base: position 38,577 of record JABWIB010004342.1, read on the forward strand.
CTCTACCCCTTATCTCTCTCAGTCCGTTCTACTCAGTCTCCCTCCTGGTCTCCTATTCCATTACTCTCTCAGTTTTCTGTCTAGCGCCCTCTCCTGGTCTCCATTCTCAGCTTCCACTCAGTCTCATTTTCTCTCCAACTATTCTCACTCTCTCGCTCTCTCTCTGCTCTCTCTAGCTCTCTTTATTCTCATCCTTCCTTTATGTTCAGCGTTGTCTGTCTTGTGAGTTCTTGTGCCCTTTGTTCCTCGTCCGGGCCTTCTAGTTTAGTGTAGTATGCAGTGGTCGAAGTGGAAATTTAGAAGTAGGGGTATGGACATTCAGAAGTGGCGGTATGGAAACACAGAAAATAATGGAAGTCAATGGAGATTTTAAGTTTCTCCATTACAACAGTGGGAGAAGTGCCAGTATGTCATACCCCTGTATACCCCCCCACTTCGAGCCCTGGTAGTATGTTCAGTTCGTCGGTGCCCTCTGTCATTTGTCTGGGCCTTGGATCCTTAGGGGGTGAATTAGCCTGGGGCCACGACCTGCTCCTTCCTCGTCATCAACCTCACCATCAGGGGCTCTGGTGAAGTCCAGGCAGGGGTTAGATTCAGCGCCCAGGCTTCTCACCAGTTTGTACTTCAGCTACCCGGCCTACCGGTTCAACCCAGTTCCTAGCAATAGGCAAGCAGCTTGGGGAGAAGAGATCAACTGTTGGCTCAATTATTAAAAAATGAAATGCTGATTATGAGGGTGATTACAAATTTAACCTTGAGGATGATGCCCAGTGTCAGCCTTATGTCAATTACTGCAGCCAAATAGGAAAAAATTGATCCTTTTTCATGTTTATTTAGGTATTATTTAAAAAAAAAAAAAAAATTCTACAGTATGTGGGAGCCCAGACCAGAACTACATCAGTATCCCTGTCAATGTTCTTTGTTTGCTAAACCATACATGACCTTTATAAGGGTAGGTGGGAGGTCTCAGGAACAGTGGCCTGCAATGTCTCTGTAACACTGCCTTACATGTGGGGAACTCAAGTACAAATTTTTGTTCAACTGTGGTGGGTGGCCACTGCTGGCCTTAAAATCCATACCATATATTTAATTTTTTCATTTTAAATAAAAAGGACACGTTTTGTCCTAACTAAAGTTGCTAGTTTGCCTTTAGTGAGATAATTATACTGTATTCAATTGTCTATTTGACTGGTGCATAATACCCCGTTAAAAAAAGGCGTCGTTTTCAGCGAAAACGACGCCTCGAGTGGAAATGGCGCCGTTTCAAGGCAATCTGAACGCAGCATAAGTGGCCTCTTGCAGGCCTTATTATCTATTCCATATCGTCCAACTGATTTGGCAACCTCAGTGCTAGATGCTCCATTCATTCATGTTAAAGGCTCCATAGTATAGCACTAACCTGCTCCTTAGGCTTAGACCATTTTTGTGTTTTAAATGATAACTCACTTTTATTTATCAAATGAGTTGCAAAATAAATAGACCTTGCTAAGGTTATAATAATGTTATATAATGTTTCTTATTAGAAACTATAATGTTGTCCTTCAAACTTTGCTTTCATCAAAGAATCAAAGATTTGCAGAGATTACAGCATTGGAGACCTTTGGCAATTTAGCTACTAATTTGTGGAGATAATCTGAAGAAATTTCACCCCACTGATTCCTAAAACACATCCCACAACTTGGAATGACTTGATGGTACCATATGGTCAAGCGGCTCCCACAAAAGCTCAATGGGTTTGACATCTGGTGACCTCAAATAAAATACAGACTATGCAGCAATATCTACAAGAAGCTAAATGATGGCACAGAGAGCTTCCTGCATACATATGCCAAAACAAAAGTGTTATAGTGTTATAATCAACATATAGGTTTAATAGCATCAGGGAAAATGACACACAATACAAAGAATGAAGGACAGAACACCACAATGGGTCACAAGAGGTAGAAGAAGACATCTGACCGCACAGTAAATGTAAAAAGTGCAAAAATATAACACAGGGCAAAACAACATGGAAGTTGCAGCTCATAGAGGCAATTCATTTATAGAAGACATTGAAGTGATAAATTGGGTCATAATTTAGGTGTTTTACATTGAGATCAAGACTTGCTAGTCCCCTTCTTGCGGCACC